>CAJYYF030000079.1:0-30009 GCA_913789895.3 Seladonia tumulorum
TAATACTCCAGAATACTCCAGAATATCCCAGAATATACCAGAATACAACAGAATACAACAGAATATCCCAGAATATACCAGAATTCACAAGAATAAACCAGAATATCCCAGAAAATACCAGAATACACCAGAATATACCAAAATATACCAGAATATACCAGAATACAACAGAATATATAAGAATACACCAGAATAAACCAGAATACACCAGAATATACCAGAATACACCAGAATATACCATAATATACAAGAATACACCAGAATACAACAGAATATCCGAGAATACACCAGAATATACCAGAATATACCAGAATACACCAGAATTTATCAGAATATTCAAGAATATTCTAGAATATCCCAGAATATACCACAATACACCAGAATATACCAGAATAGACCAGAATATATCAGAATACACCAGAATAAACCAGCATACAGCAGAATATACCAGAATACACCAGAATATACCATAATATACCAGAATACACCGGAATACAACAGAATATCCCAGAATATACCAGAATACACCAGAATATACCAGAATATACAAGAATACACCAGAATATAGCATAATACTCCAGAATACTCCAGAATATAACAAAATATACCAGAATATATCATAATATACCAGAATACAACAGAATATCCCAGAATATACCAGAATACACAGAATACACCAGAATAAACCAGAATATACCAGAATAAACCAGAATATACCAGAATATACCAGAATATACCATAATATACCAGAATACACCAGAATATACCAGAATATACCAAAATACACCAGAATATATCAGAATACACCAGAATAAACCAGAATACACCAGAATATACCAGAATACACCAGAATATACCATAATATACAAGAATACAGCAGAATACAACAGAATATCAGAGAATATACCAGAATACACCAGAATATACCAGAATATACCAGAATACACCAGAATTTATCAGAATATTCAAGAATATTCTAGAATATCCCAGAATATACCAGAATACACCAGAATATACCAGAATAGACCAGAATATATCAGAATACACCAGAATAAACCAGCATACAGCAGAATATACCAGAATACACCAGAATATACCATAATATTCCAGAATACACCAGAATACAACAGAATATCCCAGAATATACCAGAATACACCAGAATAAACCAGAATATACCATAACACACCAGAATATACCAGAATATTCAAGAATATTCTAGAATAAACAATAATATACCGGAATATACCAGAATACACCAGAATATATACCAGAATATACCAGAATACACCAGAATATACCAGAATATACCAGAATATACCAGAATATTCAAGAATATTCTAGAATATCCCAGAATATACCAGAATACACCAGAATATACCAGAATATACCAGAATATATCAGAATACACCAGAATAAACCAGCATACACCAGAATATACCAGAATACACCAGAATATACCATAATATACCAGAATACACCAGAATACAACAGAATATCCCAGAATATACCAGAATACACCAGAATATACCAGAATACACCAGAATATACCAGAATGTTCAAGAATATTCTAGAATATCCCAGAATATACCAGAACACACCAGAATATACCAGAATATTCAAGAATATTCTAGAATATTCCAGAATACACCAGAATATACCAGAATAAACCAGAATATATCAGAATACACCAGAATAAACCAGCATACAGCAGAATATACCAGAATACACCAGAATATACCATAATATACCAGAATACACCAGAATACAACAGAATATCCCAGAATATACCAGAATACACCAGAATATATCAGAATACACCAGAATAAACCAGAATACACCAGAATATACCAGAATACACCAGAATATACCATAATATACAAGAATACACCAGAATACAACAGAATATCCCAGAATATACCAGAATACACCAGAATATACCAGAATATACAAGAATACACCAGAATATAGCATAATACTCCAGAATACTCCAGAATATAACAAAATATACCAGAATATATCATAATATACCAGAATAAACCAGAATACACCAGAATATAACAAAATATATCATAACACACCAGAATATACCATAATATACAAGAATACAGCAGAATACAACAGAATATCAGAGAATATACCAGAATACACCAGAATATACCAGAATATACCAGAATACACCAGAATTTATCAGAATATTCAAGAATATTCTAGAATATCCCAGAATATACCACAATACACCAGAATATACCAGAATAGACCAGAATATATCAGAATACACCAGAATAAACCAGCATACAGCAGAATATACCAGAATACACCAGAATATACCATAATATTCCAGAATACACCGGAATACAACAGAATATCCCAGAATATACCAGAATACACCAGAATAAACCAGAATATACCATAACACACCAGAATATACCAGAATATTCAAGAATATTCTAGAATAAACAATAATATACCGGAATATACCAGAATACACCAGAATATACCAAAATATACCAGAATATACCAGAATACACCAGAATATACCAGAATATACCAGAATATACCAGAATATTCAAGAATATTCTAGAATATCCCAGAATATACCAGAATACACCAGAATATACCAGAATACACCAGAATATATCAGAATACACCAGAATAAACCAGCATACAGCAGAATATACCAGAATACACCAGAATATACCATAATATACCAGAATACACCAGAATACAACAGAATATCCCAGAATATACCAGAATACACCAGAATATACCATAATATACCAGAATACACCAGAATATACCAGAATGTTCAAGAATATTCTAGAATATCCCAGAATATACCAGAACACACCAGAATATACCAGAATATTCAAGAATATTCTAGAATATTCCAGAATACACCAGAATATACCAGAATAAACCAGAATATATCAGAATACACCAGAATAAACCAGAATACACCAGAATATACCAGAATACACCAGAATATACCATAATATACCAGAATACACCAGAATACAACAGAATATCCCAGAATATACGAGAATACACCAGAATATATCAGAATACACCAGAATAAACCAGAATACACCAGAATATACCAGAATACACCAGAATATACCATAATATACAAGAATACACCAGAATACAACAGAATATCCCAGAATATACCAGAATACACCAGAATATACCAGAATACACCAGAATATACCAGAATATAACAGAATACACCAGAATTTATCAGAATATTCAAGAATATTCTAGAATATCCCAGAATATACCAGAACACACCAGAATATACCAGAATATTCAAGAATATTCTAGAATATACCAGAATATTCCAGAATACACCAGAATATACCAGACTACACCAGAATATACAAGAATACACCAGAATATAGCATAATACTCCAGAATACTCCAGAATATAACAAAATATACCAGAATATATCATAATATACCAGAATACAACAGAATATCCCAGAATATACCACAATACACCAGAATATACCAGAATACACCAAAATATACCAGAATATACCAGAATACACCAGAATATACCAGAATACACCAGAATATATCAGAATATACCAGAATAAACCTGAATATACCAGAATATACCAGACTACACCAGAATATACAAGAATACACCAGAATATAGCATAATACTCCAGAATATAACAAAATATACCAGAATACACCAGAATATACCAGAATATACCAGAATACACCAGAATATACCAGAATACACAAGAATATACCATAATATACCATAATACACCAGAATACAACAGAATATCCCAGAATATACCAGAATACACCAGAATATACCAGAATACACCAGAATATACCATAATATACCAGAATACACAAGAATAAAACAGAATATCCCAGAATATACCAGAATACACCAGAATAAACCAGAATATAACAGAACACACCAGAATATACCAGAATATTCAAGAATATTCTAGAATATACCAGAATAAACCAGAATATACCAGAATATACCAGAATATACCTTAATATACCAGAATACACCAGAATATACCACAATATACCAGAATATACGAGAATACACTAGAATATACCAGAATACACCAGAATACACCAGAATATACCAGAATACACCAGAATATACCAGAATACACCAGAATATACCAGAATTCACAAGAATAAACCAGAATATCTCAGAAAATACCAGAATATCCCAGAATATACCAGAATACACCAGAATAAACCAGAATATAACAGAACACACCAGAATATAAAAGAATATTCAAGAATATTCTAGAATATACCAGAATAAACCAGAATATACCAGAATATACCCGAATATACCTTAATATACCAGAATACACCAGAATATACCACAATATACCAGAATATACGAGAATACACTAGAATATACCAGAATACACCAGAATACACCAGAATATACCAGAATACACCAGAATATACCAGAATACACCAGAATATACCAGAATTCACAAGAATAAACCAGAATATCTCAGAAAATACCAGAATACACCAGAATATACCAAAATATACCAGAATACACCATAATATACAAGAATACACCAGAATACAACAGAATATCCCAGAATATACCGGAATACACCAGAATATACCAGAATACACCAGAATACAACAGAATATCCCAGAATATACGAGAATATAACAGAATATACCATAATATACCAGAATACACCAGAATACAACAGAATATCCCAGAATATACCAGAATTCACAAGAATAAACCAGAATATCCCAGAAAATACCAGAATACACCAGAATATACCAAAATATACCAGAATATACCAGAATACACCAGAATATAATAGAATACACCAGAATATATCAGAATATACCAGAATAAACCAGAATATACCAGAATATACCAGACTACACCAGAATATACAAGAATACACCAGAATATAGCATAATACTCCAGAATATAACAAAATATACCAGAATATACCATAATATACCAGAATACACCAGAATATCCCATAATATACCAGAATGTACGAGAATACACAAGAATATACCATAATATACCAGAATACACCAGAATACAACAGTATGTAAAATTTTATTGTTCCCTTACGGGTTACATAGGGATCCCGTTCCCTTTACAAGCTGTATTTTTCCTTAATTAACAATTATTCTTCACCTCTCCCCCTGTCTATCTTTATTATCTATCTTATATTATCTATCCTACCTCTTTGCATATTAGACTCTCATTTTCTTTCTTTCTCTTGCACTCTCTCTCACACATTCTCTCATTCACACCTGTCTCCTTCTTTCTCTTCCCCTCCTCTAGGTTTCCGTCCTGTATCTCTTTTCTCTTTCGATCTAATTCTCTCATCCATTCTTCCCCCCTTCCGTCCGCCGCCAGAATCTCCTCTACCATCTCTTGTACCCCCGCATTCACTCCTTTTTCCCTTGCGCACACTTCCAGCACGTGCTCCCACGTCTCCTCTCCATATCCGCACCTTCTACACCTCCTTTCCTCTTCTTCCTCCCAATACCTTCCTCCCCTCATCTCATTTCCCAGTCTGTATCTCGCTACCCTTTTCCATTTCTCTTCCTTTGTTGCCTTCTCTAGATACTCCGGTCTTTCCTGCACTCTTATCTCTCTGAACCATCTATTATACCTCGATTCCACTGCCTTCTTCCAGTTTTCCTCTTTCTCTATCTCTTTCTCCCTTTTCTCTATCCTTTCCCATTCTTCTTCTCTCCTTTCCTTATCGCCCACTTCTAACCTTCTTCTATCCCCCCTTCCTTCTATGTATTCTTTTCTTCCTTTCTCCCATCTTGATATCTTCTTCCCTCCTCTAGCTCTCTCTTCTATCTCTTGCAAGCATAGCCTGGCCCATTCACTTCCTTTTCCGGCTCTTAACCTTTCTTCGAACCTCCATGCCCTCCTCGCTCCCCTGACTCTCATCTTCTCTCTCTTCGTTTCCTCCCTTATCATATACTCTGGCGTCATCCATTCTACCCCTAGCACCCACCTTATATACCTTTCCTGCATCCTTTCTAGTTCCTTTCTTTCTTCCCAACCCCAAATCTCCACACCGTATGCCATCACTGGCCATACCAACACGTCAAAAAACCACTCCCTTCTCTTGTACTTGTCTTTGAAATGTCTTTTCCCTATCCCCCAAACGCTTCTCATCACACCTCCTCCCTTCCTTATCCTGTCTTCTATTTGTCTTTCTTGTCCTCCGTTCTTCTTAAATATGTATCCTAGGTATTTTACCTCGTCTACCTCTTCAATCGTTCCATCTCCCCATCTCCATGTGTTAAGGCAAGAGCCTTAGGAATGACTTTATGGTACGGCCGACCATCTGTGAGTTTTCAGCAAATTCGTTCGAGTATAAAGCAATTGTAGTTTCTTTAGCGGACCGGTCTGCAGCCAACATGTGGCACATAAAATTAAACAGAGTTTTTTGAAAGTGCATGCCATTATTTAGTCTCTCAGGTCCAAGAAGCCATGCCATAAAGTCCCAAGGCTAAGGGAACAGGGAATCGGCCACCAGGTATAGGGACCAGCAATCCTGGCAAGCCGGAATTTCCGCTCGTTAGCGAAACACCCGTCCACCCGCGAGCGCAAGCGGCCCGGTCAACCCACCAATGACAACGCGCCTCGGGCGCATTGGAAGGGGTAGCCTGGGTTTTTCCGATTCCGGGGAAATCGGGAACCGCCCTTAAGGCCCAAGGCAGAAAAAGATCTTAGAGCTCATGGAGTAAGAGCAGATAGAGTAGAGACTTCATCCAGTACAGTTGTAGAGTCGATCATACAGTGAGATACGCGTGACATTCAGGTTGCTCGTTAAAATAAACTCAGAATTCAGACCAAGCTTGAGTCATTCATTTAGTCCCACATCAGTGGGTGGTCCTTCGAACCCAGTCGGCACCAAGTGCAATATCCAAAGGATCTCGATATCAAACATCGAGTCCTTAACATTTGGTCCTTCGAGCCGGATACAAGAACTCAGTGACGAAGTGACAGTTCCACATCAGAGGCTACAGCCACGCAGTACAGTGTACCACGAGAGCAGCAACACCTGGTTTCAATCAGGAATCTCAGGAGCTCAGTGACGAGAAGTTGTTTCCGGAGGCATCAGCATCCAGAGAAACCAGTAGCAGCAGCGAAGCAACAGCATCGCAAGACACCAGTGTCGCAACAGCGACGTGACAGCATCAGGGCAGTACGCAGCTCCAAAGCAGTGCAGCACCACAGCAGAACATTAACGCAGCAGCTCAGCATCACTGCAGAACAACGCAGCATCCCAGTGCAGCCACCACGCATCGTCAGCAGTACCAAGTATTGTAGCCCACTTAATAAGTACCTTATTGTTCTATTTGCGTCAGTATTAATTATGGCGGAAGATCTCAAAACGTTGGTAATCGAGCGCGGAACGGTCAAGGCGGCGCTCACGCGATTTAAGACGTTCCTTAGCAAATTTGCGAAAACGACCTCAATAGGCTCTCTTAAGAAACGGTTAGACGCGAACATAGGTCTCCATGATAGTTTTAATCGAGTTCAGACGCGAATCGAAATACTTGTAGCCGGCACAGACACCGAAGCAGTGCACGCGACCGAGCGAGAAGAATTCGAAACGGCGTATTTTGATCTCATAGATCAAGTAGAAACATTTATTGCACGTTCCACTCCGAATCAGAGTAGGGTAACCACCGACAGTCCGATATCCGCGCAGGCGACAGATACCGCTACAACAAACGTTAGACTACCGACATTGCAACTTCCTTCCTTTGATGGCAATTATAGTGATTGGTTAAAATTTAAGGACACATTTACATCAGTGATTCACGAGAACAATTCATTGACAGATATACAGCGGTTTCACTACTTAAACTCATCGCTCAAGGGGGTAGCGGCTCGCGTTATTCAAGCGTTAGGCGTTTCCGAAACAAATTACAAACAGGCGTGGGAGTTACTCAAGTCGCGATACGAAGATTCCACAAGTCTCAAGCGGCACCATGTAAATTCATTACTCGACATAAAATCCGTTCAAAAACAATCAGAGGTTACCTTGCGGGAATTTATTGACGACGCTACGAACCATAGAATAGCGTTATTGTCCTTAGGTGAACCGGTTGAGACTTGGGACACCATGTTGGTCCCGTTGTTGTCCAGAAAACTAGATCAAGTGTCCATGAGAGAATGGGAAAAACGAATAATATCTCAATCGAAAATGCCTACATTTAGTCAATTTTCCGCGTTCATAGAAGAGCGATCGAAATATTTAGCAAACATCAATGTCAATGTTCAGATAGCTGCACCCAAGGTCGACCAGCGACCTCGAGTAACAAACAATAGCCCTCGATACAACTACATAGCTTCACATGTAGTTAACTCAGCCGGGTGCCCCGTATGCAAGGCCAATCACGCGATATATCATTGTGAAAAATTTAAGAATTCAGACTTAATTCAAAAAACAAAAATAGTGCAAGAAGCCCGGCTGTGCTTCAATTGTTTGTCATCAGGACATAGGGTACGGGCGTGTACACGGAGCCATTGTAAACAGTGTGGAAGGAAGCATCATTCCTTGCTACATAATTCTGAGAGCAAATTCGTAGAAGAGAGCTACGCGGTTACAGCAGATCCAGATTCACGAGAAACCCCAGCACTAGTAGCTAACGTAGCAAACGCAATAGGGCATACCGTATTATCGACAGCAATAGTTTACGTTAAGGACAAAAGGGGTCAGGCACATAAATGCAGGGTTTTATTAGATTCAGGATCCCAAGCAAATTTTATCACCACCGAATTTTGCCAACGACTCGGTATCAAACCGACTACTATAGACTCGACAGTGACAGGATTAGGAAGGGCAGTAAACTCCATAAAGGGTAGAGCAACCTTAACGATTCATTCGCGGTACAATAGATCTCAACACACGGTACAGTGTTTATCGATAGAAACTATCACTTCAGACATGCCTAATTTTCAAATGCATAGGGAAAAAATAGAAATTCCGAACCACATAGAGCTAGCCGATCCGGAATTTCATTTACAAAAACCAATAGATATGCTCATTGGAGCAGGTCTATTTTGGACATTGTTATGTGTCGGTCAACACAGGTCACAGTCCAACCTCCTCTTGCAGAAAACCCAACTCGGGTGGGTTTTGGGGGGCACGCTTACCTGGGCAGATAAAGAAGCAGAAAAGGGCAATAGGTGTCATTTAGTCACACTCAATGACCTACAATCACAATTGGAAAAATTTTGGGACATAGAGGAACTAACTTCAAGCGAAATAAAGGTAGTCGATGAATGCGAGGCACATTTTAGGAAAACTATGCGACGAGACACGGACGGCAGATATAACGTTAGAATACCGTTCAAATCTAACGTAAATGAATTAGGAACCTCGCGAGCGCAAGCTGAACGGCGATTATATTCATTAGAGAAAAGATTAGCAAGACATCCAGAAATAAGAGAGCAGTATGCAGAATTCATGTCGGAATATGAGACGTTAGGACACATGTCGCGCATTGTAGAAGATACACAAGAGCAACCCACTTACTATCTTCCCCACCACGCCGTATTCAAAGAAGGCAGCACGACAACGAAACTTCGTGTCGTTTTCGATGGGTCGGCAAAATCCTCATCAGGCCTCGCATTAAACGATATCCAATTAGTAGGCCCTACAGTTCAAAGCGATTTAATTTCCATTTTAATTCGTTTCCGATATAACAGGTACGTCCTGTCGGCCGATATTGCAAAAATGTACAGACAAATTTTAGTTCATCCAGCAGATAGGAAATATCAGAGACTTTTATGGCGAGCACAGCCACATTCCCCAGTTCAAGAGTACGAATTAAACACCGTAACTTATGGCACAGCATCCGCTCCTTTCCTCGCGACTCGTGTACTGCACGAAATTGGACTGACATGTGCCCACATATTTCCGACTAGCAGTAAGGTCATAATCAATGATTTTTATGTAGACGACTTATTAACTGGGGCTCAAACGGAACAGGAAATAGAAACGCTCAAGACAGAACTGACGCAAATTCTGTCACAGGCTGGTATGGATCTTCGTAAATGGGCAAGCAATTGTCCAACAATAACAACAACAGACGGTACAGAGAGCAATCGCGAAATCGCCGTGGATAAAGATCCAAAAACGTTAGGCCTTTTGTGGTCACCGACGACCGACAACTTAATTTTTATAGTAAAATCCCCACATAACCAGCGTATCACAAAACGTACTATTCTGTCTGAAATAGCTCAAATATTTGACCCATTAGGACTAATAAGCCCCATTGTAATAGTCGCAAAAATGATCCTACAAAAACTATGGCAAATTCAGATAGGTTGGGATCAATCAGTACCGCAGGACCTGCACAGTCAATGGCTCCAGTACCGCCAAGATATTAGCAAAGTAGGAGCAATAAACATTTCGCGATGTGTAATTTCAGAATGCCTAGATGGTATAGAACTGCACGGCTTTTCAGACGCGTCCGAGAGGGCTTACGGGGCCTGTGTTTACCTGCGCTCTCGGGATCGGTCAGGTAGATGGGTAACGCGATTATTGTGTGCGAAGTCCAGAGTCGCACCTCTCAAAACAATTTCACTACCGAGATTAGAATTATGCGGTGCATTATTACTAGCAAATGTAGTAAACAAGGTTAGAATAGCATTAGACACAGTAAGGTTTAAGGAATATCTTTGGACAGATTCGACGATCACTCTCGCTTGGCTTCGAAGCTCCCCAAACAGATGGAAAACCTTCGTAGCCAATCGAGTATCGCAAATTCAAGGTTTAACGTCAAGTGATAGTTGGAGACACGTAGCTTCGGAAGACAACCCTGCAGATTTGATTTCGCGAGGCACAAAACCAGGAGCATTAGACAATAACACTATTTGGTGGGTAGGTCCCAGTTGGTTACGTCACAACTCAAATCTATGGCCTACGGCATCAGATAAACCCATCGATATTCCCGAAGAGAGAGAAATGAAACCGGTCATGTTGATTGCATCAACTTCAGAGAATAGCATCATTAGGAGATTTTCAATTTATACGCGCTTACTCAGAAGCGTAGCATACTGTCTCAGATTCGCCAAAATCATGAGAAACAGACTCAAAAAAGCAGAAGGTGACGCATTAGGTTCGTCAATAACAGGTCCATTGAAAACGATAGAATTGAATACAGCGCGAACACGTTTAGAATTACTGTCGCAAAGGGAGGCATTTTCGACCGAGATCGCATTAGTAAAAACGCAACAAACAGTCTCAAAATGCAGTGCGTTACGGTCTCTAAATGTATTTCTGGACAATAGCGGACTACTCAGGGTGGGCGGAAGACTATCGAACGCGCCCATAGACTATGATTCAAAACATCCCATCATATTGCCATCAAAGCATCCGTTAACGGATTTAATAATCAAACACGAGCATCACAGGTTAATGCATGCGGGATGTCAGGCTGTATTAAATTCGTTACAAACTAGGTATTGGCTAATCTCAGCAAAAACCAATGTGAAACGAACCATACGAAAATGTGTAAGGTGTTTTAGAGCAAACCCATTGAGTCAAATATATCAGATGGGTCAATTACCTGCGTCGAGAGTCACTCCGGCGCGACCTTTTTCTACCTGTGGAGTCGATTACGCAGGACCGTTTCTTACAAAAGAGAGAACAAGAAGTAAGGTAACAGTCAAGGCATACCTGTGCATCTTCGTATGTTTCGTTACGAAAGCGGTACATTTAGAATTAGCTACCGATTTAAGTACCGACGCATTCCTCAATTGTTTCCGGCGTTTTATTGCCCGACGGGGACGATGTCATTGTATCGTATCCGATAACGGTACAAACTTCATTGGCGCGCGAAACGAGTTAGCTGAGCTAAACATATTAGTTAAAGACAAGAGACACAACGAGAAAATTGCGAACGCATTAAGTCAGGAATCCATCGAATGGCGATTAATTCCACCGCACTCTCCACACTTTGGTGGATTGTGGGAAGGAGCAGTCAAATCTGCGAAATATCACCTCACACGCGTTGTAGGAGATCAGAGGCTCACGTTCGAAGAGCTATATACGTTACTGACGCAAATAGAATCCTGTCTAAATTCACGTCCACTTTCACCATTATCCTCGGATCCCACAGACCTAAATCCTTTGACTCCTGGGCATTTTTTAATTGGTACTGCACTTACAACACTGCCGTCTCATGACCTACGAGATATCAAGGTCACTCGACTCAATAGATACCAGCTAATCCAGAAAATGGTCCAGCATTTCTGGCAAAGATGGCAGAGGGAATGTATACACCAATTGCAGCAAAGACACAAATGGCAGCACTCCACAACCTCGAAAATAGCCGTGGACTCCTTAGTTATCATTAAGGAGGACAATCTAACCCCATTACAGTGGAGTATGGGTAGAATCATTCAAGTACACCCTGGTACAGATGGAGTGATTCGTGTCGCAACAGTCAGAACCTCAACCGGAACAATTAAACGACCCGTGACAAAACTTTGTATAATACCCTTGGATCACTTAGAATTATCACACCAGGTGTAGCACAGTCATGTACAGTGTAAATATGGATCATTGTAAATATTGTAACATTCACATAGCATACGTAGATCATAATAATAGCATAAGCTTATGTGTAACGCATCATAGATATTTAGGAAAATATAGGTAATACTGAGAAGAGTTAGATGAGTAGATGCTTCAATTGCGTGCTCAATTGTACATTGTGATATAGGCTATTAATGTAGATATAGTTGAACATGCGGTGCATGTTCAAGGTGGGCGGGATGTTAAGGCAAGAGCCTTAGGAATGACTTTATGGTACGGCCGACCATCTGTGAGTTTTCAGCAAATTCGTTCGAGTATAAAGCAATTGTAGTTTCTTTAGCGGACCGGTCTGCAGCCAACATGTGGCACATAAAATTAAACAGAGTTTTTTGAAAGTGCATGCCATTATTTAGTCTCTCAGGTCCAAGAAGCCATGCCATAAAGTCCCAAGGCTAAGGGAACAGGGAATCGGCCACCAGGTATAGGGACCAGCAATCCTGGCAAGCCGGAATTTCCGCTCGTTAGCGAAACACCCGTCCACCCGCGAGCGCAAGCGGCCCGGTCAACCCACCAATGACAACGCGCCTCGGGCGCATTGGAAGGGGTAGCCTGGGTTTTTCCGATTCCGGGGAAATCGGGAACCGCCCTTAAGGCCCAAGGCAGAAAAAGATCTTAGAGCTCATGGAGTAAGAGCAGATAGAGTAGAGACTTCATCCAGTACAGTTGTAGAGTCGATCATACAGTGAGATACGCGTGACATTCAGGTTGCTCGTTAAAATAAACTCAGAATTCAGACCAAGCTTGAGTCATTCATTTAGTCCCACATCAGTGGGTGGTCCTTCGAACCCAGTCGGCACCAAGTGCAATATCCAAAGGATCTCGATATCAAACATCGAGTCCTTAACACCATGTCTTCTTCTCTTGCCTTCTTCTTTCGAACCTTATTATTTTTGTCTTTTGCCTGTTCACCTCTAGACCTTTCTCCTTTATGTACATCCTAAATTCTTCTATCATTAACCTCATTCCGCTCTCCTCCTTCGCCAACAGGACAAGATCGTCTGCATACTGCAATGTGTACAGCATTTTCCCTCTTACCTCTACTCCACCTTTCCCTCTCCTCCTCATCCTCTCTTCTAAATCCGCCATGAATAAAATAAATAGTTTGGCACTTAGCGGACACCCTTGCCTTACCCCTCTTCCTACCCAGAACTTCTCTCCCATTTCGTCTCCCACTTTTACTCTGGCTGTCGTTTGTCTATATACCTCTTCAATTCGTTCTCTTATACTTTCGCTCACACCTCTTTCTTCCAGCTCTTTCCAGAATATACTTCTGTTGATACTATCGAATGCTGCCTCCAGGTCTATGAAGCAACCTAATATTTTCCCTTTCTTCTTCGCCAGTTCCCTGTTTATTACATAATTCAGTACGTATATGTTGTCTATCGTACCTTTCTCTTTCCTGAACCCTGTCTGATTCTCTGGAACCATCCTCTTCACTTGTACCTCCTTTTCCAGCCTCTCCTCTAAGACTATTGTATAGATTTTGTACAATGTATTCAACAAAGTCACACCTCTATAACATTCTACAGTTCTTCCGTCACCTTTCTTTCTTATGGGCACCACTACACCTGTTTTCCATTCTTCTGGCCATCCTTCCCCATTCCAAACCCCGTTGCATATTTTCCACACTTCTCTCCTTATGTTCTCTCCTCCATATCTCCATATCTCATTTCCCATCTCGTCTTCTCCTGCTGCCTTCCCATCTTTCAACCTTCTTATGACTCTCTCTATCTCTTCCATTCCTATCTCTTCCTTTCCCGTCACTCTCCCCCTTCTCTTTCCTCCCCCTTCTATCTTGGTTTCCACTCCGCCCAATAATCCCATAAAATACTCTTTCCATTTTTCCATTTCTATCTCCTTCACCATTCCTTTTCCCTTT
Source organism: Seladonia tumulorum (assembly GCA_913789895.3). Lineage (NCBI taxonomy): Eukaryota > Metazoa > Arthropoda > Insecta > Hymenoptera > Halictidae > Seladonia > Seladonia tumulorum. Next base: position 14,507 of record CAJYYF030000079.1, read on the forward strand.
CCGCCTCTCATTTTTCTTAGAAACTCCCAAACCTTTCCTTCTGTGTTCGCTTTCCCTGCTTCGAGTAATATCCTTTCTCTTTCTTGCTCTTTTTTCTCTTCATATAGCTTCTTGTACTTGTTTTTTGTACTTCTGTATCTTTCTCCTTCTTCTTTCCCTTCCTTCCATCTCCTCAATACCCTTCTTAGTTCCTTCTTTCTTTCCCTGCACTCGTTATCCCACCATCCTCTCTTTTTCTTCTCCTTCTTGCTCTCGGTACTTCTTACTTCTTCTATTACTCTCTTGATCTTCTTTTCTAACTCTCCTAATCTCTCTCCTATCTCTCCCCCTGTTATTTCAATTTCTTCTGTTTGCCTTCTGAATTTTTCTTTTTCCTCTCTCCCCCATTCCACGTTCTGCGTTCCCTTCTTTCTCTTCTTTCTTCCCTCACCGTCTCCTGCCTTCCTACCTTTCTTCATCGTTACCACTACCGGTAAGTGGTCCGATTCTACTCTTTCTTCTACTACCATGCTTTCTATCCCTTCCCTCGTATTTTTGTCTCCTATTACATAGTCTATCACCGTTCTTCCTCTTTGTCCTATATACGTAAACTCTCCTCTCTCGTCTCCTTCTATCCCTCCATTCATTATTTCCAATCCTAATTCTCCTAGCGTCTTTATAAGCTTCCTACCTTCCCCATTTACTTTTGCATCTCTTGACTCCCTACTTCCTTCCCCGTCATCTTCTTCCTGTTTTATTTCTCCTCCTTCCTTGCCTGTCCTTGCATTCAAGTCACCTCCTACAATTATTTTCTCCTCTCTTCCTGTGTCCCACCAGTCCCTTATTGCTTTCAATTTCCGTTCTATATCTTTATTTACATATACCCCTAGTATCTTCCATTCTTCCTCTTCTACCCTTATCCGTCCTTCTATTATTCCTTCTATTTCTTTTGTTTCTCCCCCGTTCTTCTTTCCGCTCATGATTTCTTTTCTTATTCCCATCACCATTCCTCCTTTCGCTCTTCCTATTTTGCTATCCCTTACCGCCCATTGCTTTTTCCATACATATCCTTGCGGTAATTTTCTTTCCACTTTTTCCCACATCTTTTCTTCCACCCATGTCTCTAATAGCACCATCGCATCCCATCGTTCTAGATCTCTCCAGAATCCTTCATCTTTCCCTATCATTCCTGCTATATTCCAAAAACCAATTTTCGTCTTTTCTCCTTCCCTTCCTTTTTCCTCCTTCTCTCTCCCTATCCCCCTCTCCCCTTTTTTGCTTTCCTTTACCTTTCTCTCTCCTCCTCCCTCTCTCCCCACTCGTTTCCCTCACCGTCTTTCAGTACTTTCTCTTTTTCATCCCATTTCCACATCTTTTCTTCTGCCCACATCTTCATATATCCTATTTTAACCTTTCTCCCTTTTCCTCTCTCCATCTCCACTATCTGCTTAATCCTCCATTGTATATTTCTTTCTTCCCATGTGAGATCGTCCTCTATCCTTTCTCGTCTCCCTGCCAATTTTTTCTTTTCCGTCATTACTCTTTTTTTCTGTTCCATTGTCGCCATCTTTACCACTACCCATTCTCCTTTTTCTCTTTCCTTTCTCCCCCTTCTCACTACTTCTTCAACTTCGAGTTTCTCTCCTATCTTTTCCAATAGTTTTTGTACTTCTCCTTGCACATTGCCTCCTTCTTTTATTTCTAACCCTTTTATTATTATGTTTTTCCTCCTTATCTCTCTATCCTTTCTTTCCCACTTCCTCTCCATTTCGACCAGTCTTCTCTCCATCTCTCCTCTCTCTCTTCCTCCCTGTTCTTTTCCTCTCCTCTCCACTATTTCTTCCAGTCTTTTGTCTATTTTGTCTTCTGTCTTCCCCTCTATCTCTATCTTCTTCACTCTCTCTTCTATCTCTCTTAACGTTTTCCTGTCTCTCTCCCTTTCCATCTCCCACTCTTCTTTCATTTCTTTCATCTGTCTCATTATGCCCGTCAGCTCTTTCCATCCTTCCGCCATTTGGTTCATCTGTTTAATTGTTCCTTCTAGGGCTTTATTTATTTCTTCTTTTATTATCTCCCTAAAATTTTCTCGTTCTACTATATTTCCTTGTCTGGCCTCTCCTTTCCTATTTTCTGGTGATCTATCTGTCTTTTTGCTTTTCCTAAATGGACTTTTTTCCTTTTCATCCTTTTCTTCACTCTCTCTCTCTTTTCTCTTCTTGTCTAGCCATCTCTCTAATCCCTCCACTTCCGATAAGCTGGAAGACCTCACTCTTTCCTTATCTCCCATTATTACTAGCTTTTTTGTCTTCTCTCTTTCTTGTTTCCTATCCTCCTTTCTGCTCATTTCCTTTCCTAACTTCCCTTCTACCTTCTTTACCAACCTTCTTGTCACTGTCTCTGTTATTCTTTCTTTCCCTGCTAGATGGCGCTCGACTCTATTCCTCCTTTATCTCTTTCTCCTTTCTCTTGCTTCCTAACCTCACTTCTACTCTTACTCTCTTTTCTACACACCTTCTTCCCTCCTCACCTTCTTTTTCTTCTCCCCACTTCTCCTCCGTTCTCCTCCACCTACTGATCTCACTCCCTCTACTTTCCTTTACTTTCACTCTTTTCTATCTCCTCTTTTTCCACTACTCGCACTATTCTCTCTCTCCTCTATCGCACCGGAAACGGAACTCCCCAGAATACAACAGAATATCCCAGAATACACCAGAATATACCAGAATATACCAGAATACACCAGAATATACCAGAATACACCAGAATATACCATAATATACCAGAATACAACAGAATACAACAGAATATCCCAGAATATACCAGAATACACCAGAATATACCTGAATACACCAGAATATACCATAATATACCAGAATACAAAAGAATAAAACAGAATATCCCAGAATATACCAGAATACACCAGAATAAACCAGAATATAACAGAACACACCATAATATACCAGAATATTCAAGAATATTCTAGAATATACCAGAATAAACCAGAATATACCAGAATATACCAGAATATACCTTAATATACCAGAATACACCAGAATATACCACAATATACCAGAATATACGAGAATACACTAGAATATACCAGAATACACCAGAATACACCAGAATATACCAGAATACACCAGAATATACCAGAATACACCAGAATATACCAGAATTCACAAGAATAAACCAGAATATCTCAGAAAATACCAGAATACACCAGAATATACCAAAATATACCAGAATATACCAGAATACACCAGAATATACCAAAATACTCCAGAATATATCAGAATACACCATAATAAACCAGAATACACCAGAATATACTAGAATACACCAGAATATACCATAATATACAAGAATACACCAGAATACAACAGAATATCCCAGAATATACCAGAATACACCAGAATATACCATAATATACCAGAATACACCAGAATATACCAGAATGTTCAAGAATATTCTAGAATATCACAGAATATACCAGAATACACCAGAATAAACCAGAATATAACAGAACACACCAGAATATACCAGAATATTCAAGAATATTCTAGAATATACCAGAATATACCACAATACACCAGAATATACCAAAATACACCAGAATATATCAGAATACACCAGAATAAACCAGAATACACCAGAATATACCAGAATACACCAGAATATACCATAATATACAAGAATACACCAGAATACAACAGAATATCCCAGAATATACCAGAATACACCAGAATATACCAGAATACACCATAATATACCAGAATATACCAGAATACAGCCAGAATTTATCAGAATATTCAAGAATATTCTAGAATATCCCAGAATATACCACAATACACCAGAATATACCAGAATAGACCAGAATATATCAGAATACACCAGAATAAACCAGCATACAGCAGAATATACCAGAATACACCAGAATATACCATAATATACCAGAATACACCAGAATACAACAGAATATCCCAGAATATACCAGAATACACCAGAATAAACGAGAATATACCATAACACACCAGAATATACCAGAATATTCAAGAATATTCTAAAATAAACAATAATATACCGGAATATACCAGAATACACCAGAATATACCAAAATATAGCAGAATATACCAGAATACACCAGAATATACCAGAATATACCAGAATACACCAGAATATTCAAGAATATTCTAGAATATCCCAGAATATACCAGAATACATCAGAATATACAAGAATACACCAGAATATAGCATAATACTCCAGAATATAACAAAATATACCAGAATATACCATAATATACCAGAATACACCAGAATATCCCATAATATACCAGAATATACCAGAATACACCAGAATATACCATAATATACCAGAATACACCAGAATACAACAGAATATCCCAGAATACACCAGAATATACCAGAATATAACAGAACACACCAGAATATTCAAGAATATTCTAGAATATACCAGAATATTCCAGAATACACCAGAATATACCAGAATATACCAGAATACACCAGAATATACCTGAATACACCAGAATATACCATAATATACCAGAATACACCAGAATACAACAGAATATCCCAGAATATACCAGAATACACCAGAATATACCATAATATACCAGAATACACAAGAATAAAACAGAATATACCAGAATATACCAGAATACACCAGAATAAACCAGAATATAACAGAACACACCTGAATATACCAGAATATTCAAGAATATTCTAGAATATACCAGAATAAACCAGAATATACCAGAATATACCAGAATATACCTTAATATACCAGAATACACCAGAATATACCACAATATACCAGAATATACGAGAATACACTAGAATATACCAGAATACACCAGAATACACCAGAATATACCAGAATACACCAGAATATACCAGAATACACCAGAATATACAAGAATACACAAGAATAAACCAGAATATCTCAGAAAATACCAGAATACACCAGAATATACCAAAATATACCAGAATATACCATAATATACAAGAATACACCAGAATACAACAGAATATCCCAGAATATACCGGAATACACCAGAATATACCAGAATACACCAGAATACAACAGAATATCCCAGAATATACGAGAATATAACAGAATATACCATAATATACCAGAATACACCAGAATACAACAGAATATCCCAGAATATACCAGAATTCACAAGAATAAACCAGAATATCCCAGAAAATACCAGAATACACCAGAATATACCAAAATATACCAGAATATACCAGAATACACCAGAATATACCAGAATACACCAGAATATATCAGAATATACCAGAATAAACCTGAATATACCAGAATATACCAGACTACACCAGAATATACAAGAATACACCAGAATATAGCACAATACTCCAGAATATAACAAAATATACTAGAATATACCATAATATACCAGAATACACCAGAATACACCAGAATATACCAGAATACACCAGAATATACCAGAATACACCAGAATATACCAGAATTCACAAGAATAAACCAGAATATCTCAGAAAATACCAGAATACACCAGAATATACCAAAATATACCAGAATATACCAAAATATACCAGAATATACCAGAATACACCAGAATATACCAAAATACACCAGAATATATCAGAATACACCAGAATAAACCAGAATACACCAGAATATACTAGAATACACCAGAATATACCATAATATACAAGAATACACCAGAATACGACAGAATATCCCAGAATATACCAGAATACACCAGAATATACCATAATATACCAGAATACACCAGAATATACCAGAATGTTCAAGAATATTCTAGAATATCACAGAATATACCAGAATACACCAGAATAAACCAGAATATACCAGAATACACCAGAATATTCAAGAATATTCTAGAATATCCCAGAATATACCAGAATACATCAGAATATACAAGATTACACCAGAATATAGCATAATACTCCAGAATATAACAAAATATACCAGAATATACCAGAATATACCAGAATACACCAGAATATCCCATAATATACCAGAATGTACGAGAATACACAAGAATATACCATAATATACCAGAATACACCAGAATACAACAGAATATCCCAGAATACACCAGAAAATACCAGAATATACCAGAATATACCAGAATACACCAGAATATACCAGAATACACAAAAATATACCATAATATACCAGAATACACCAGAATACAACAGAATATCCCGGAATATACCAGAATACACCAGAATAAACCAGAATATACCAGAATACATCAGAATATACAAGAATACACCAGAATATAGCATAATACTCCAGAATATAACAAAATATACCAGAATATACCATAATATACCAGAATACACCAGAATATCCCATAATATACCAGAATGTACGAGAATACACAAGAATATACCATAATATACCAGAATACACCAGAATACAACACAATATCCCAGAATACACCAGAATATACCAGAATACACCAGAATATACCAGAATACACCAGAATATATCAGAATATACCAGAATAAACCTGAATATACCAGAATATACCAGACTACACCAGAATATATCAGAATATAACAAAATATACCAGAATATACCATAATATACCAGAATACACCAGAATATCCCATAATATACCAGAATGTACGAGAATACACAAGAATATACCATAATATACCAGAATACACCAGAATACAAAAGAATATCCCAGAATACACCAGAATATACCAGAACACACAAAAATATACCATAATATACCAGAATACACCAGAATACAACAGAATATCCCAGAATATACCAGAATACACCAGAATATACCGGAATACACCAGAATATACCATAATATACCAGAATACAAAAGAATAAAACAGAATATACCAGAATATACCAGAATACACCAGAATAAACCAGAATATAACAGAATACACCAGAATATACCAGAATATTCAAGAATATTCTAGAATATACCAGAATAAACCAGAATATACCAGAATATACCAGAATATACCTTAATATACCAGAATACACCAGAATATACCACAATATACCAGAATATACGAGAATACACTAGAATATACCAGAATACACCAGAATACACCAGAATATACCAGAATACACCAGAATATACCAGAATACACCAGAATATACCAGAATTCACAAGAATAAACCAGAATATCTCAGAAAATACCAGAATACACCAGAATATACCAAAATATACCAGAATATACCAAAATATACCAGAATATACCAGAATACACCAGAATATACCAAAATACACCAGAATATATCAGAATACACCAGAATAAACCAGAATACACCAGAATATACTAGAATACACCAGAATATACCATAATATACAAGAATACACCAGAATACAACAGAATATCCCAGAATATACCAGAATACACCAGAATATACCATAATATACCAGAATACACCAGAATATACCAGAATGTTCAAGAATATTCTAGAATATCACAGAATATACCAGAATACACCAGAATAAACCAGAATATAACAGAACACACCAGAATATACCAGAATATTCAAGAATATTCTAGAATATACCAGAATATACCACAATACACCAGAATATACCAAAATTCACCAGAATATATCAGAATACACCAGAATAAACCAGCATACAGCAGAATATACCAGAATACACCAGAATATACCATAATATACCGGAATACACCAGAATACAACAGAATATCCCAGAATATACCAGAATACACCAGAATAAACCAGAATATACCATAACACACCAGAATATACCAGAATATTCAAGAATATTATAAAATAAACAATAATATACCGGAATATACCAGAATACACCAGAATATACCAAAATATAGCAGAATATACCAGAATACACCAGAATATACCAGAATATACCAGAATACACCAGAATATTCAAGAATATTCTAGAATATCCCAGAATATACCAGAATACATCAGAATATACAAGATTACACCAGAATATAGCATAATACTCCAGAATATAACAAAATATACCAGAATATACCAGAATATACCAGAATACAACAGAATATCCCAGAATATACCAGAATACACCAGAATATACCGGAATACACCAGAATATACCATAATATACCAGAATACAAAAGAATAAAACAGAATATCCCGGAATATACCAGAATACACCAGAATAAACCAGAATATACCAGAATACATCAGAATATACAAGAATACACCAGAATATTCCAGAATATAACAAAATATACCAGAATATACCATAATATACCAGAATACACCAGAATATCCCATAATATACCAGAATATACCAGAATACACAAGAATATACCATAATATACCAGAATACACCAGAATACAACAGAATATCCCAGAATACACCAGAATATACCAGAATACACCAGAATATACCAGAATATACCAGAATACACAAGAATATACCATAATAAACCAGAATATACCATAATATAAGCGAAATACACCAGAATATACCATAATATACCAGAATATACCAGAATACACCAGAATATACCAGAATATAACAAAATATACCAGAATATACCATAATATACCAGAATACACCAGAATATCCCATAATATACCAGAATGTACGAGAATACACAAGAATATACCATAATATACCAGAATACACCAGAATACAACACAATATCCCAGAATACACCAGAATATACCAGAATACACCAGAATATACCAGAATATACCAGAATACACAAGTATATACCATAATAAACCAGAATATACCATAATATAAGCGAAATACTACAGAATATACCATAATATACCAGAATATTCTAGAATACACCAGAATATACCTGAAAACACCAGAATATCCCAGAATACACCAGAATATACCAGAATATAACAAAATATACCACAATATACCAGAATATATAAATATACCAGAATACACGAGAATACAACAGAATATCCCAGAATATACCAGAATACACCAGAATACAACAGAATATACCATAATATACCAGAATACACCAGAATACACCGTAATATACCAGAATACACCATAATATACCAGAATACACCCGAATATACCATATATACCAGAATACACCAGAATATACCAGAATACACCAGAATATACCAGAATACACAAGAATATACCATAATAAACCAGAATATACCATAATATAAGCGAAATACACCAGAATATACCAGAATATACCAGAATACACCAGAATATACCAGAATACACCAGAATACACCATAATATACCAGAATACACCAGAATATACCATAATATACCAGAATATTCCAGAATACACCTTAATATACCTGAAAACACCAGAATATCCCAGAATACACCAGAATATACCATAATATACCAGGATACACCATAATATACCATAATATACCAGCATACACCAGAATACACCTGAATATACTAGAATATAACAGAATACACCAGAATATACCAGAATATACCAGAATACACCAGAATATACCAGAATATACCATAATATACCAGAATACACCAGAATACACCAGAATATACCAGAATACACAAGAATATACCATAATAAACCAGAATATACCATAATATAAGCGAAATACACCAGAATATACCAGAATATACCAGAATACACCAGAATATACCAGAATACACCAGAATACACCATAATATACCAGAATACACCAGAATATACCATAATATACCAGAATATTCCAGAATACACCTTAATATACCTGAAAACACCAGAATATCCCAGAATACACCAGAATATACCAGAATACACCAGAATATACCATAATATACCAGAATACACCAGAATATACCATAATATACCAGAATACACCAGAATGTACCATAATATACCAGAATATATAAATATACCACAATACACCAGAATACAACAGAATATACCAGAATATACCAGACTACACTAGAATATACCAGAATATACCAGAATACACCAGAATATACCAGAATATACCATAATATACCAGAATATATAAATATACCACAATACACCAGAATACAACAGAATATACCAGAATATACCAGACTACACTAGAATATACTAGAATATACCATAATATACCAGAATATTCCAGAATACACGTTAATATACCTGAAAACACCAGAATATCCCAGAATACACCAGAATATACCAGAATACACCAGAATATACCATAATATACCAGAATACACCAGAATATACCATAATATACCAGAATACACCAGAATGTACCATAATATACCAGAATATATAAATATACCACAATACACCAGAATACAACAGAATATACCAGAATATACCAGACTACACTAGAATATACTAGAATATACCATAATATACCAGAATATTCCAGAATACACCTTAATATACCTGAAAACACCAGAATATCCCAGAATACACCAGAATATACCATAATATACCAGGATACACCATAATATACCATAATATACCAGCATACACCAGAATACACCTGAATATACCAGAATATACCATAATATACCAGAATATATAAATATACCACAATACACCAGAATACAACAGAATATACCATAATATACCAGAATACACCAGAATATACCATAATATACCAGAATACACCAGAATATGCCAGAATACACCAGAATACAACAGAATACACCATAATATACCAGAATACACCCGAATATACCATATATACCAGAATATACCAGAATACACCATAATATACCAGAATACACCAGAATATACCAGAATATACCAGAATATACCAGAATACACCAGAATATACCAGAATACACCAGAATACAACAGAATATATCAGAATATACCAGACTACACTAGAATATACTAGAATATACCATAATATACCAGAATATTCCAGAATACACCAGAATATACCTGAAAACACCAGAATATCCCAGAATACACCAGTATATACCAGAATACACCAGAATATACCGTAATATACCAGAATACACCAGAATATAACATAATATACCAGAATACACCAGAATATAACAGAACACACCAGAATATTCAAGAATATTCTAGAATATACCAGAATATTCCAGTATACACCAGAATATACCAGAATATACCGGAATATACCAGAATACACCAGAATATACCAAAATATACCAGAATATAGCAGAATACACCAGAATATACCAGAATATTCAAGAATATACCAGAATTTACCAGAATACACCAGAATACAACAGAATATCCCAGAATATACCATAATACACCAGAATATACCAGAATACACCAGAATATACCAGAATACACAAGAATAAACCAGAATATCTCAGAAAATACCAGAATACACCAGAATATACCAAAATATACCAGAATATACCATAATATACAAGAATACACCAGAATACAACAGAATATCCCAGAATATACCGGAATACACCAGAATATACCAGAATACACCAGAATACTACAGAATATCCCAGAATATACGAGAATATAACAGAATATACCATAATATACCAGAATACACCAGAATACAACAGAATATCCCAGAATATACCAGAATTCACAAGAATAAACCAGAATATCCCAGAAAATACCAGAATACACCAGAATATACCAAAATATACCAGAATATACCAGAATACACCAGAATATACCAGAATACACCAGAATATATCAGAATATACCAGAATAAACCTGAATATACCAGAATATACCAGACTACACCAGAATATACAAGAATACACCAGAATATAGCACAATACTCCAGAATATAACAAAATATACCAGAATATACCATAATATACCAGAATACACCAGAATATCCCATAATATACCAGAATGTACGAGAATACACAAGAATATACCATAATATACCAGAATACACCAGAATACAAAAGAATATCCCAGAATACACCAGAATATACCAGAACACACAAAAATATACCATAATATACCAGAATACACCAGAATACAACAGAATATCCCAGAATATACCAGAATACACCAGAATATACCGGAATACACCAGAATATACCATAATATACCAGAATACAAAAGAATAAAACAGAATATACCAGAATATACCAGAATACACCAGAATAAACCAGAATATAACAGAATACACCAGAATATACCAGAATATTCAAGAATATTCTAGAATATACCAGAATAAACCAGAATATACCAGAATATACCAGAATATACCTTAATATACCAGAATACACCAGAATATACCACAATATACCAGAATATACGAGAATACACTAGAATATACCAGAATACACCAGAATACACCAGAATATACCAGAATACACCAGAATATACCAGAATACACCAGAATATACCAGAATTCACAAGAATAAACCAGAATATCTCAGAAAATACCAGAATACACCAGAATATACCAAAATATACCAGAATATACCAAAATATACCAGAATATACCAGAATACACCAGAATATACCAAAATACACCAGAATATATCAGAATACACCAGAATAAACCAGAATACACCAGAATATACCATAACACACCAGAATATACCAGAATATTCAAGAATATTATAAAATAAACAATAATATACCGGAATATACCAGAATACACCAGAATACACCAGAATATCCCATAATATACCAGAATGTACGAGAATACACAAGAATATACCATAATATACCAGAATACACCAGAATACAACAGAATATCCCAGAATACACCAGAATATACCAGAATATACCAGAATATACCAGAATACACCAGAATATACCAGAATACACCAGAATATACCATAATATACCAGAATACACCAGAATACAACAGAATATCCCAGAATATACCAGAATACACCAGAATATACCGGAATACACCAGAATATACCATAATATACCAGAATACAAAAGAATAAAACAGAATATCCCGGAATATACCAGAATACACCAGAATAAACCAGAATATACCAGAATACATCAGAATATACAAGAATACACCAGAATATAGCATAATACTCCAGAATATAACAAAATATACCAGAATATACCATAATATACCAGAATACACCAGAATATCCCATAATATACCAGAATGTACGAGAATACACAAGAATATACCATAATATACCAGAATACACCAGAATACAACAGAATATCCCAGAATACACCAGAATATACCAGAATACACCAGAATATACCAGAATATACCAGAATACACAAGAATATACCATAATAAACCAGAATATACCATAATATAAGCGAAATACACCAGAATATACCATAATATACCAGAATATACCAGAATACACCAGAATATACCAGAATATAACAAAATATACCAGAATATACCATAATATACCAGAATACACCAGAATATCCCATAATATACCAGAATATACCAGAATACACAAGAATATACCATAATATACCAGAATACACCAGAATATACCAGAATATACCAGAATACACCAGAATATACCAGAATACACCAGAATATACCAGAATATACCAGAATACACAAGAATATACCATAATAAACCAGAATATACCATAATATAAGCGAAATACACCAGAATATACCATAATATACCAGAATATTCTAGAATACACCAGAATATACCTGAAAACACCAGAATATCCCAGAATACACCAGAATATACCAGAATATAACAAAATATACCACAATATACCAGAATATATAAATATACCAGAATACACGAGAATACAACAGAATATCCCAGAATATACCAGAATACACCAGAATACAACAGAATATACCATAATATACCAGAATACACCAGAATACACCGTAATATACCAGAATACACCATAATATACCAGAATACACCCGAATATACCATATATACCAGAATACACCAGAATATACCAGAATACACCAGAATATACCAGAATACACAAGAATATACCATAATAAACCAGAATATACCATAATATAAGCGAAATACACCAGAATATACCAGAATATACCAGAATACACCAGAATATACCAGAATACACCAGAATACACCATAATATACCAGAATACACCAGAATATACCATAATATACCAGAATATTCCAGAATACACCAGAATATACCTGAAAACACCAGAATATCCCAGAATACACCAGAATATACCATAATATACCAGAATACACCATAATATACCATAATATACCAGCATACACCAGAATACACCTGAATATACTAGAATATAACAGAATACACCAGAATATACCAGAATATACCAGAATACACCAGAATATACCAGAATATACCATAATATACCAGAATATACCAGAATACACAAGAATATACCATAATAAACCAGAATATACCATAATATAAGCGAAATACACCAGAATATACCAGAATATACCAGAATACACCAGAATATACCAGAATACACCAGAATACACCATAATATACCAGAATATACCATAATATACCAGAATATTCCAGAATACACCAGAATATACCTGAAAACACCAGAATATCCCAGAATACACCAGAATATACCAGAATACACCAGAATATACCATAATATACCAGAATACACCAGAATATACCATAATATACCAGAAATACACCAGAATATACCATAATATACCAGAATATATAAATATACCACAATACACCAGAATACAACAGAATATACCAGAATATACCAGACTACACTAGAATATACCAGAATATACCAGAATACACCAGAATATACCAGAATATACCATAATATACCAGAATATATAAATATACCACAATACACCAGAATACAACAGAATATACCAGAATATACCAGACTACACTAGAATATACTAGAATATACCATAATATACCAGAATATTCCAGAATACACCAGAATATACCTGAAAACACCAGAATATCCCAGAATACACCAGAATATACCAGAATACACCAGAATATACCATAATATACCAGAATACACCAGAATATACCATAATACACCAGAATATACCATAATATACCAGAATATATAAATATACCACAATACACCAGAATACAACAGAATATACCAGAATATACCAGACTACACTAGAATATACTAGAATATACCATAATATACCAGAATATTCCAGAATACACCAGAATATACCTGAAAACACCAGAATATCCCAGAATACACCAGAATATACCATAATATACCAGAATACACCAGAATATACCATAATATACCAGCATACACCAGAATACACCTGAATATACTAGAATATAACAGAATACACCAGAATATACCAGAATATACCAGAATACACCAGAATATACCAGAATATACCATAATATACCAGAATATATAAATATACCACAATACACCAGAATACAACAGAATATACCATAATATACCAGAATACACCAGAATATACCATAATATACCAGAATACACCAGAATATGCCAGAATACACCAGAATACAACAGAATACACCATAATATACCAGAATACACCCGAATATACCATATATACCAGAATATACCAGAATACACCATAATATACCAGAATACACCAGAATATACCAGAATATACCAGAATACACCAGAATAT
>CAJYYF030000080.1:0-39377 GCA_913789895.3 Seladonia tumulorum
CGACCTTCGGTTTTTATATGGATGCGTAGCACGCTGCGTTAATGATTTGTATGTCTCGATTAGCAAGCTAACCGCTTAATAATCCGAGACGAACGTTCAAACTTTCTACGATCGCAGTTTTACTTTTATAGAAAATATTTTGTTTACAATAATTACTACCTTCCCTTTTCGATCATCGTCATAGTAAAATTACCTTCTGCACTGTTCAGTTTTTAAGTACCATATTTTCTTTTTCGTAAATATATTAATTATCAAACCTTTTTGAAAAGCATATTAACGAAGGGTTAATCGTTGTATAATTGATGTATAGTTTTAATTTCTGAAGGACACAAATGACTTAACTTTGTAATATAGTATTTAAGTATTCGTTGCATGAATGGGATATACAGATGTGCAATATAGGACACGTTACACATCATAAACACATTACGTAATCTAGACATAGTGATCAATGAGACCGGTCTCTTTGTTTTCTTGTCTTTTTATATCGGATCGAATGGGTTAGGCTAGGCTGACAGTTGCAGGCAATGTGCAACGTCTGTGCATTCAATGCAGAGGATATAAAAATTGAGATGCGACGTGCAGTTGTCGCGAACAAAAATTTTCAATGAAAAATTTAAAACAAACAAAAATTAATTATTTTGTCAATGAAAAATTAAATCTTGGGTTAAAAATGGGAAAGGTTTAACTTATAACTTGGTGAAGAAATCGAGTGAGAATGCATATACATATTTTAATTATTTTGCATAATAATTGGGAATCTATTTATTATTATACTTTTCGACAATGCATCAGTTTTCCATGAACATTGATACCGTCAACAATTATAATGTTTTATTCAAATTCTGTTTCTTACAATTGACTCGGACAATTTTTATTTTGCATAAAAATTCAGAATCTATTCATCATGATATTTTTTGATAATTTATCAATTTTCCATGAACATTGAGAGTGTCAACAATTATCTGGCCACCCTCTATGTCTCGAACACAATAAAATAACGGCTGGAGATCGTGCACAATGATTCTGATCTGGCTGATGGTATAGAGAGCGCATGATATGGCACAATCGCATAACGTATAGGAACAAATGGACATTCCACTAAACCGCACGCATTGCCACAACATTCCCCGCATCATTTACCACAACACCTCTGCAGCGGTGCATCTTTCTTTCGAGTAGAATGGAAAACGAATAGACTAAATGATTAACCATTGGTGTAACGCGATAGCTCTCGCAACCTGATTTTTATTCGTTTCTTTGGAGTATATCCTGTCCGGTACGTTCACCTAATCGCTACATTTACTATTACTAAAAGACCCATAGAAATGCTCTCATGCATAACAATAATTAACAATCCTTTCTCCTAAGAATTTCCTACTACATTTTTTCTCATCACCGTCCGGGTTGCTTTTAAGTTTATGGTTCTCATGGGATTATCAAAACATGTTATTTTACTTCCTTTTAATGATCCATTTTTCGAAATTTAACAATATTGTTTTCATAATTTTGTTAGTCCCATTTTGCCGAAGAATCGCAAAATTTGCTCAAATTAAGATTTAAATTAGTGCTATGGTTCTTTTTGTGTTCATAGAGCTTATCTCTCCATTTTTTTTTAAACATGGAAATTTGCTTTTATGAGAATTTTAATCCAGTTTCCATAAGAATCATTTTGTTCAGAGTGAAATGAAAAATTAATTTTTTTTCTGTACCTATGGCACGTGCGAGAATATCGCAGTGCCTTTATTTATTTATTTTTTCATATATAATTCCGAGAAAATATTTTTTAATTTATATCTCGAGAATTTTGTTGAAGCTAAAATGTTACAACCTGCGTGTATTTTAAATTAATGCATTGTAAAAAATGGATGCACCGAGATTTCATACGAGCGTTTATGGCAACAATGCTGTTAACAGTCGCGTAACACAAGAGAGAGCATGATAACGACTATTATTCCGGAGATGAATTTAAATGGCGAGAAGAAAATGCTCTCTTTCAATTCTTTCACTCGTTCTTCACGCATCGTGAACGCCTGAGCTCTTGTTCGAGCTTGAACTGACTATACTTCGACATGAAGTTTCCTGAATATTAATCGCTGCAGTATGCGTTAATTTACACGCTAGAATTTGGTATTCAAATTGTCGATTCATTATGATCTCATTTCATTTTTTTTTTTTTTTTGAAGATCAAAGAGTTTAATGCACTTTGTATGAAAGAGGACGTGTTTAGCACCTTTGGTAGCCATTTTAGAAATATTTTTTAATGAACGACGTCTTGTTGTCCCATTTCACTTTAAAAATATGGATAATATATGTATCAATTCATTTTAGTTTTTAGTTATTATTGACCTTGCAATTATCAATATTATAGAAAGGACTTGTCAATAAGTTCTCTAAAATTTACCAAATTAATGTTGTTGGTATATAATCAAAGGTTGGAAAATGCAAATACTTGAAAAAAAGTACAGAAAAATGCATATTTAGAATTATTTGTCTACTCAAAAGTTTTTTTAAAGTACCTGTACACTGTTACGCGTTAATTTTCATAAAGTAACAATTACAGTTTAAATGAAAAATGTTTGTATAAAAAGTCGTTTTTAAGGATACTTATAAACAGTAATTGAATGTCACAGTTGTGAAATAATATAAAATAAATAGTCTTGTAAGGTCATGATCGAAACCTACCATAAAAAAGTTCAGGCCACATAGTATCCACAGAAACATAGTCGCTGGAGTGTCGATATACAGATTTATTAAAATTATATCACCATCCTTCTCTCTTCCTTGTCTTTTTTGTCACTGCCTAACTTGATATAATCATCTTATATCACGTGTAATGTAATGATATAATTTCTGGAAATTCGTAATACACGTTGATTAAAATTGAAGTAATTACACTAGTTTTATCCAGAACTATTACAAAATTTTTGATGTCAGAAAATGTCTTCGAATACACACTGCTATCCAAAAGATTAGGGCATCAATTTTCAATAGAAAAGAGCTTTATCAAAAGTGCGATTTTAAATGATGCAATAATTACAACAGTGGTATAAATCTTGATTACAATTTGTCTTACTTTTATAAGGATAAGTTATACTGCTTTTATAAAACATAGTTATACCGCCACTGCACCGTTTACTTTTAATTATAACTATAATTAAAGAATGAATAGTTACAATTATAATCCTCAGTTACAATTTCTTTTACCTTTGCAACAATAAAAACCGAGGACATAATTGTACTTCAATGACACTTTTTAGTTTTAATTCCAATCGAGCTCATTCTCACGAAAAGAAGTAGTATTTCAAATTAAAAATTGATCGAAGGCACGAACCATTGATTATTTAAAAATCCTGAGAATGCTCGAAAAGTTTTGGCTGGCAAGGTGTATCGACGACATTTTCTACGAACAATTGTATAGTTAATTTCTTTTGATAAAACTATCCAATGATCATCCACGGTCATAATAGCTGTCCACTGCACTTACGGCGCACAATACGCGGGTTATAGGAAAACGATGGACATCTCTTATGACTGCCAGCGTATGTGAAGTCTCTTCTTTCGAAAGCCAGAGTGAATTTACATGGTAAACGTTGTATGGGTTATTGTACGATATGATGAACTTTTTGTGGAGTCAATTGTGCAAAAAAAGAAAAGAAAAGGAAAAAAATATATTGATAAGATGATAAATAAGAGAGAAGGAAGAGTACCACCGTGTGTACGAAAGCAGCTCGAGTGCCGGCGAGGCGAACACAAACAGTGCGGCGCGGGAACTGAGTCCTCGAATGGGCGCTTTGTGTTTTCAGAGTATCGTCAACCATTCTATAGATCTCGAATCTTTCCTCGCGGGCTTGTCCCCTACCTCTTCAAGGTGCCAGCGACGTTTTTCCTGTCCGGTAGAACCGCACCTAGTCACCATTATATTTGATCACTCTACTTACATTTAAAGCCCCATCGTGCCAGCTCATTGTTCGTTTACAATGTTCTAACTAGACTAGCGTATCGAATGCGGAATAATTATCCGCATTCGATTGCGACACGCAGAAGCTACACAAAAACAGTTACGTCTCTTCTTCATAGTTCTATCCAGTTGCAAAACAATGCAACAATATTTTTAAATTATTACGTGTTTCTACCGGTTTGCGTTTCATCATTTCCGTGTGATAACTCTGCGGGAAAAAATCGGAAGATGATCTGGCTAAATTCATTTTAAAGGACAGGAAATACACTTTTAATATTGCAAATTGTTTTTTTTTTTAAGACACTTTTGCAGTAGCAAGAAAAATAGTTCTGTTTCTGAAACATTGTACACTTGAACATCTCCAGCTAGATTGAAACTTTTGACTTATTATAGTTCAGTTATAAAAATTGCTATAGCAGTCTACTTAGGCTCATTTTAAAGCTTGGAGTCTCCACTTTTGACACTGTCAATTTGTTTATTTTTTTGCGAGGATACTTTCGCATAACAAAATTATATATTGCATCGCATACTGACGATTGAAATCAGAGCATGGCTGAACCTTTGGTCGAAGATTGTTAATGTTTAACATTTTGTAACTCCGTGATAAATAATCAAACGGCCGTCTACTTAGGTTCATTTTAAAGCTTAGAGTCTCCGCTTTTGACTCTGCTAATTTGTTTATTTTTTTGCGAGGAGACTTTTGCATAACAAAATTATATATTGCATCGCATACTGACGATTGAAATCAGAGCATGGCTGAACCTTTGGTCAAACATTGTTAATGTTTAACATTTTGTAACTCCGTGATAAATAATCAAACGGCGGTCTACTTAGGCTCATTTTAAAGCTTGGAGTCTCCGCTTTTGACACTGCTAATTTGTTTATTTTTTTGCGAGGATATTTTCGCATAACAAAATTATATATTGCATCGCATACTGACGATTGAAATCAGAGCATGGCTGAACCTTTGGTCGAAGATTGTTAATGTTTAACCTCTTGTAACTCCGTGATAAATAATCAAACGGCGGTCTATCTGAGTCCCTGTTCAGACTTGAAGTTTCTACATTTAGCGCCGTTAAACTACTTTTTTGTTAGGAATTTCCTTGTAATAGAAAATTTATCCAGCTGTAATTTAGTCATTTCTCTGTAGTACTGTAATGTAGCAGTTTCTCCACTTTCGCTTTCACAAATTGATTTTTGCTCAAAGGTGCTCTCAAATCAGCAAAAAGAAAAAATTAATTCACTAGAGTTATTTAAATGAACAAAATTGCTAAATTACTTTTCCGTGTCTTTTTTTAAAAGCGTCCAAGCAGAAAGGCAAGGTGTCAAAAGTGAAAACTTTAAAATGTGTTTAATTAGATTATTGTTCCACTTTTAAAATGCGGAAAATTTTCATTTGATTGTTAACGCAGTTACGTGTCCGTGTAAATTATAACATCTTTATCTGCAAACATTGATTTCCGCGTTATAATTCAACCTAATTACATTTCAATTCACTCACGGGAAAAACCCGTTGGTATTACCGATTGCAGCGACGACGTGAGAACGAACGTGAAAACTCGATTATACAAAACAGACTGCGTAATAATAAAATATGATAATCGTGTCGAGAAATAAATCATGTTTAATTGCATCGCTTACCGAACCCGAGTTTTCGAACGTTTATAAACAGTCGCTTGAGAAATCATTTTTATCGTAACAATGACTGTTTGTTTGAACCATCGGGTTTCTGTCGTCTCTGAACAGTCATGCTGGGAGTATGGAGGTCGGAATCTGAATTTTTACAATTGTTTCTCGATTACTATACGAGGTATTCGAACGAATGAAAATGCAAATAATAAGTCCATGTTAGATCTAGTTTATACAATTTTTTAAAAAATGTCAGGTTACTTACAGAGTGTGGAAAAAATTATTCTCTTATTTTTCTTATTATTCCGAAAATAACTTCAGCAACCAAGAATATGGATTTATAGTCTTTATAACAATATTTCTTAATGTCAGGAGTTTGGACTAAATTATAATTTGGTAATTAAGTACGAAAAATATTATTAATACGATGGCTCTGTTATGTTTTCGTTGAAAATGTTGGGTCTGACATTGCCGATGGAAGAGAGAGAATTTAAAAGTGGTTTTGGAAACTGGCTACAGATGTTGACATAGAAATGATGTCAACACGACTGCCAAGTTTAATTTCTCTAGGCGATCGGCGAATTGAGTCTGTCGGAAAGAATGGCGATCGGCAGCGATGACGCGAGCATAGTGAAATTCCAGCTGGTTTCGGCCGGGAACGTCGAAACGATGAAAGTTGACAAGTATTATCAGAATCACATATAAGAAAGCCCAATTTATCCTCTGGCAACGATCTGTCGGTCGAGTTTCACGATCATATTTTCTCCTTGGCTTGCATCGCTTTCACTTTTACGAGCCGAGGATACACACTGTACACTCTGAATGAACGTACACGCGTGTGCACGTGCATGTACGCGCCGACAGGGGGCACACAACAACGGGACCATAACAATCGTTGCCATTAAACTGTCTTCTGTTGATCTAATTCGAGAGCGCGACAGAGTGGTTTCAACAAATACTTTGACAGAAATGGGACGTCCGCCAACAACACTATAGTCGAGCGATGTACTACAATTTTTTCTTACATTCCAAATGTTACAATTACGAAGGGAACGCTTATCAAATAAATAAATTTAATTAAGAGGGTGTTTCCAAAATGATCAGAAAATGAGAAAAACGATTATAAAATAATATTATAAAGTAATTGTTTCGGTAAGTGTCAGACGCATAGTTTTAAAAATTCACTCCTGAAGAGAATCATTTTTTTTCTTCCCTTTACGAGTAGTTTAAAATTTGGAAAAAATTGTATGAAGCAAAGCTAACGCTAACTTTACTGTTTGCGGTTGGGTTCGTTCAAATATATTGTATAGTAATTGAACAAAATATTTGTAAATATTAAAAACAGATTTTCTGGACATGCAAGCTTAAAACTCTAAAATTTTGAAGAAATGGTCGAGTTAATAATGTGCATATTTTTTGTACATTGCAATGCATCTTATAGTCACCATCGCGCACCATCGTAAATATTATAAACTGGTTTTATCGGCAGGTGACCCTCAAGTTGATCTCGGAATCCGGTCTTGAATAATAATTTTTTCTAAAATTAAAAAAATCTGGCGGACCAATTTGTTTTTATTATGTACGTTTGGACTTGTTCGTGTGCCTCGTATGGCAACTATGAAAACCAGTCTTTGAGGTTCCGACCTACATTTCTCTAGCAAAGGAGAATAGAATCGATGACATAAATAAATATATTATATAAGTAAATTTTATATCGATTAGAATTTAAAAAAAAAAAAAAATCGTACTGAACACAATAGTCGTTAAGAAAATCTTCTTCATCCGAAATACGAGAGACGGTCCCGAGCCTTATACCGAAAGAAAACTATAGCGAATAACAGCGTGGGTCAGAAGTGACACAGGCCTAGAACTGCAAGGTGTCGAAAGAAGAAAGGAATTTTTCTAGTTAACAATAGCTTCTGGCAAGCAACTCGATGATTGAAAAAATCGCGTCGATCGATGAGGAGGCTACGGAATTTTTCAAAATGGCTTCGTCACGAAGTTAACTGATGACCTCTCACCAACATTCGACACGCTGTCTTCACGGTAGTTGCGTCGCGGTTCAAGACAACAACGGAGAATAATGAAACATGACTGCATTAGTCTTCCTGTATAATAATCGAGAAATCCTCGATTCCGAAGTGCAAAATACGCCGGCATTAATATTCACTGTTATCTCGCACCTTCTCATTCCGCCGTGTATTTACGAAACGAACAATAGGCGGCGATGTGAAAAATTCTCATGGTTTATTGGCAACAGACAACTGCCAGGAAACAGATACGATCAGAATATTGTAATCTCTGTCAACGCACTTCCATGTTGCACGGTGTGTTGCACTCATTACTATGTGCAATTTATCATAATAATCATCAGCTACTTTATTATTTTCTTTGTTTTGCCGGCGACGTTTAATTACTATGTTGCTAACTAAATGTCAATGTTAACGAAGATACCGCTATCGCTGTCCAAATCTACTTTTCATAATCAAAGACAGTGCGAACGGTTTTTTTAATCATCTCTCTCTGTTTCCTTATATTCATTTTATAAAATTATTTTGTCTTGTGCTGGTCCTGCCACAAACAAAAATAGCGTATAATGATGTATCGTAATTATTATGAATTCTGAAGAGTGTTTACACAATCGAGGCCTGGGAAAACAATTTTATATTTATGCATCTGTCTCTTATTTTAATTTTATACTACCAACATGTAATTTATAATTGGGTCCCTAAATGGATTTTTAAACAACTGTGTCTTATTTTAATTCAATGCTAACAGTAACTAATCTAAATCAATCAAATAACAGTCTTATTTTTCTTTCGTATATTGAAATTATTTTATTTTTGTCATATTTATTTTTACGACGTTATTTATAATATATTAACTTCGCTTACGTTGTTGTAATGAGAAAAGCTATGTAAGCAGTTGTCTAAACATAAAATTATAAATTATGGGTACATATGTAGGAGAAAGTTAAATGAGAGTTAAATTAATTAAAATTGAATAAAATCGTACTGCAATGAGCAAGTTCAGTCAGAATAGCAAAACTAAAATAAAACTCGCAAAATGAAAAGCGTCAAACGAGAACTGAAAACAATAAAATAGTTACAGGAGTCTCGATAAAAAAAAAAAGAAAAGAGTGAAACAGATCTGAAATGTAACTTGATTTAAAATTATATATAAAAAGAAAATTGGACATAACGATAGTGACAGAGTAATAATGACACAACTAGCAGGTCAGACGTTATATAAACCTGTTTATATTTTTTTCAAGGTGGCCACAGAGCGTCCCGTGGGTTTCGATTAGCGTTGACAGTGGTAGAAACGGAGGAACTCACCGCGAAAGACAATGCCAATGGTGCCAGCCGCATTTTCGCGGACGAGATTCTCGGTGAAAAATAATTCCCCGTGGATATTCCGCAGGGGTTTCGGGAGAGGAATCCTTTCGCGCCTAATAACACCCGATGACTGATCCAGCCTCGGCCAAGTCGCAGTCGAATCATACTCAAAGGCCTACGTGAACAAGCCAGGCGCTCCGTACTTGGCAGAGTAGGCCGGACCTACGCCTTCGCAATTTTCCTTTACGGATTATGATATGGTTGCCTATTTAAGGTATGCCAGATCTGGGCATAAATTGTTTCGGACGCGGAACTCAACGGTACACCTTGACATCTTTATTATTTCTTTTTTTTTTTTTTTTTTTTTTCAATTCGCTCCGGTAACGTCATATTACCGTATACGTGTAACACGTTACGCGATTTTACGAGGAACATTCGTTATTTCAATAACATAATATTATTATTTCATACACATTGCGGCATGCAAACTTCTATAAAGCAATCCTTTAAAATCGTTGAACCGGTATTCAAATGTTTCCCGAGATGCACCGGACCCTACCATAATTTAATATACCTATATATTTTGATATTGTTATATGATACATTGTTATACTAGATTATTAGAATATTTTCTATGAATTTTTTTACAGTTAATGATATTGCCTTATCCGTAATATTTATTGTTTTAATGTTTTCAGTAATAGTATTTTATGCAATGGTATAATTGAATATATTATGTATTTTTATTATTTTATATCTTCTTGTATCTTTTCTTGAATCTTCAGTAATAATATATCATACAACAATACGATTTTTGTATTAACGTATTTCATCAGCAGTATTTATTGCAATTGTCTGAATGACTTCAATAATATTATTGTGTTATAACGTATACGCCCGACCCTGGCTCCAGAGGAACTTTTGCAAGACCTTGAACGCATCTGATAAATCCTGGCAGACCTTGCCTCCCACCTTGTTTTTCATCTTTCGTTCATTCTTTTTCCCTAGACTATATACTCCCCTAGTACTTCGGCTCCCCTAGTTAAGACCGTTTCCTAGTTTCAACTTTTTCCTACTATGTAGTCCCATTCTTTCTCTAATCTTAATTTTTGCCTAGAACTATCTTAAATTATCTGGTCCTATTTTTTCCCCTAACCTCAGTCCTCGGCCCTTGGCTGACCTTAGTCTTTTCGTTCGTGTGTCATCGTTTCCCCCCTAGTCTCTTCCCTAGTCGCGTTCTTTCCCTAGGCCTAATTTTTTCCTAGCATCTAGTCCCATTCGTTCTCTAGCCTTATTTCCCCTAGTAATTAGATTCATTCTTTCCCCAGACCTAATTTTTCCCTAATATCTAGTCCCATTCCCCATCTGTTTTCATCTGTTCTCTGGTTTCTTCCCTAGTTCCTTTCTTGTTGTCTTTTTCTTTTAACTCCCTTTTTCCCCTAGAAAAGATCATCATGTAAGTTGGTCATTGTACTTTGCAGCATCCATAGTGCGCAGAAACCACCAGCTACAATCACGCAATAAAGAATTATTTAACAAAATGGTAATACATGTGAAGGAAAGTTAACATTTGTATAGATTAGTATAAATGATTCTTGTTATTTTGGTCACAGGCTTGAGTTCCCTGCGTACACTGCATTGACTTTTCTGTTTATGATTCTGAATTACCGACTTGAACTGGTTAACGTTTGTCGGTAACATTCGTCAATCGGTTTCAGCGTTTCGCCACCACTTAAAATGGCGCTGTTCTTACGTTTTACCGATCTTACAAGTATAAGCACAAACGAGGTATAACTAATACCTCATCTGTACTAATACTATAAACTATATGCATACATACATGTATGTATTAATTATGACACAGATATTACCAGAGAGAACATTTTTCTCAGTAAAATTTCCTCTTGGATATTACCAAGTTATAATAGTCTATTTAAATTGTCTTTTTTGGAGATTGCTGCGGTACTGCATTTTTACAAATTTATAGAGCAAACTAATTTTATTTAGTCAATACTAATTTCTGTTATTTTCAATTATAACGAATAATTACACACACAAGTTTTGACGTTCTCGTTCAAAATTAACAAGTATTAATTGCAACTGCAAATTGCTAAATGCTGATTATCATTATTTACACGCTGAATAAGCCGATAATTATATGTATTAATCATTCATTTAATTTCCTCTGTTTTCGAGTGATAACATTGACAACTGTAGTATAAACGAAATTTTCATTCATTTGTTTCTCGTATTTACAACAAAATTTGTGATGGTTGAATAACCTTTCGGACAAAGAATCAAGTTCAGAATGTATAAATAAGAATGTGAAGATTTAAATAATGATTTGAAATTCAAAATTATCGGGATGGAGGTTACCAACACTACAACAGTTCCCGCAAGTTCCTCGTACGATGGCGGGAGCAACAAATATTTCAACAAATTCAAATATGACTCTCCGCCAGAATCAATGGTACCCATTTTTCGCATTAATTAATTTCTCTAAACTAATAGAAATTATAAAATGGCAATAGTATTTCATATAAAACGTATTTTCAATTCCACTGGAAGCTATTGCAGAATACATTAAGTGAAAGCAAAATTGTTTAAATAAAGCAATAATTTCATTTTAATTTTTTGAAGCACTGTTATGTTGACGTTGCAATTTTTTAAAGATATCTTTGACTATAGAGTATATGCTTTTCTTTTAGTAAATGTATTGTAAATTTATTGAATTAAAATTCTTTGAGATGTGATTAGAATTACTTAATTAATTTATTTAAGATGACACCGTACAAATGGGGAACGCAAGGTACGGCACATTGTTCGAGGGAAGAAAAGGGCGTAGCTAAAGCACTTTCTAAAGTCAATCGTGATTTGAAGATTCTGCAAAACGATATTTCAACAATAGATGTTGCGCGAATGAAGGAGGTCGATGATTTATTTAAAGTAATTGTCTCTATAAATATATTATGCAATATTATCAGGTTCAATTATATCATAGATACGTTGTAAATTATGTTACAAGTATAAAATTATTTATAATCAATATTACGAATAAAATTTTATTCGCTTAAGATTAAAAGATTATAAATTGTTATAGATATTATTATTTACAGGGTGTGCAAATTCATCGCAGTCAATACAAAGACCATACAGGTTCTCGTCACCCCTTACAATTTTTCAAAGCTGATTATCACAAATATCAATGCGCACCCGGAGCAACAACGTCATACTTCTCTAAATACCCACACAACTATATCGAATACAAAATACCTACAGTTTTACCTCTTACGTATCAGAGACGAAGGCACACACCTTATTTACCGAATTTATCCCTTACTGGCATTTATAGTGAATCGAGTTGCGTTGCTTACAAACGATGATTTGTTAATTTATGCTAACCGAAATAAAAATTAAGCGAACCGTAACAAGAATTGAAAGAATAAAAAGATGGAATCAGTCTTTAATATTAAACAGTTTATGGTCAGGTAAAAATTTGCTGTACTTCTCCTAAATATTGAAAAATATTTGTGACTTATGAAATTGTATGTACTGTTGTCGCGTTTTCCTTCGAATTAAATCCTGAAGGAAAATGCAGTGAAGAATTCTGGAATTCTCACGACGAAGTGTATGAACTCTTCGCGTGAAATCGTTGCAGTCCGATTGAACACCATTTCTTGAAGCACCTAAGCATGAAATTTTTCAAAATCTCAGTCCTTATATTTTACAAATTAAAAATAATAGAGATTTTCAAGGTGGTCAATGTTATTTGACCACCCAGTATATGAAATAATATTTTTCGTTCCGGTAGTTTTTACTTTCAACAAAACCTGTCGGAGAGTGATAAAATCATTTAACGTCTAATATGGTTTTCCCAATAATTCTGATAAATACCGTTGAGTAATAACTTCCAATAATTTTAATCATTATAGTCCAGCAATACATATTATTTAAACTCACCATTCGTGCAATGCGTTCTGCCTCCTCGGTGGTAATGCCCTGAACATCGTCAATGTCGTTCCCTGCCAGTTTTTTGATAGCGTTAATTAAATCGTCTACAAAAATTATATCGTCACCGTCCAAATCTGCAAATTAATTAACTAATTGATTACCGTTAACGAATTAACGAAATATTTCCTTCTCACTAAATCGAACATCATTCTATATGTACGTGCAATATGTTTATGCAAAACTTTGATAACACAATCTGAACATTCTTAATGTAAATTAAATTAAAATTTACCGAAAATGTCGAATGCCCAAGAGGCTCGCACTTCGTCAGGACAGTCATTGCAGAAGGCCGAGTATAAATCTAAGACGTCTTCGAGGCTCAGGTGATTGTCTTTCTGTGAGGAGAACACTCGATATATCGAATCTCGAAATGGACTACACTGAAATCAGTTTATAACAAAAGATAAATAATACTACCAAAAAATAAGACGATTAAGATATTCAAGAACAACTCACAGTATAAAATACAAAGATTGTAACAAATTGTATAAGTATTTGATGTGAATCAAATTTGCAAAATAGTATCAATGAAAATGGACAGTAAACTTAGTTTTAAATTTTATAATTTCTTTTAATAAGTTTTATAATTTCATTTAATGAATCCACAATATTAAATTAATAACAAACATTTCCGAACTGTCTGTATGAGTAGCAATATCGAACTTACTTGAATTTGAGGCAGTATTGTATCTATTTGTTCTGTTGTAAAACGATGCTGAACATTTTCACGCAATTTGTTCGGATCTACAGTGTCCAGAAGATTGGCAATGCTAAAATTTTGAATAAATAATTTTTAAATAATTATGAAATGTAAATGATCTATAAATAAACTTTTCACACATACATAACAATCACAAAATTACTGCATAACAAATGTAATACGGAAGTATTGCTTACCGCAGTATTTTTCCTTTCGACAAGAATGTCAATTCTCTGTAGGTGGAAAGTGTGTCTTCGTCGAGTATGGTTTTGTATGACTCCGAATTTCCCATAACGATACAAAGTAGAAAATAAATTGCAACGAATTTCAATGATCGTACCACTGAAATGACAACTGTCAATCGTGCACTACTGCGTTCTTATCAGTGGACTGATAACGTACTATCGGATGTATACGGATTCATGTGAAGATGTGTCATCTTTGCTTTATTGTCCATTTTCGTGGAATTTTTCTTGGCACATTTTACTATCGATAACATAAAGTATACGATAATACAACAAACATTAGTTTACATACCATTGAATTTAATTTTTCATCTTTAAACGAGAAAAACAGAAATTTTGCAAAAACAGACGACCCGTCAAATTTGTCTCAATTCGACAGTAACTAAACTTATTCTGCTAAATAATAAATAATAATAAATAAATAATAGAAATAATAGGTTAATAAATAATTTAATTCCTATAGTGATAATAATTGAATAATCATTATCCGAATCGCGTGGATCTCAATTGATTCGTGAAATTGATGCTTGTTTTATAAATTCGGAAAACTGGCGGTAAAATTTGAATTTGAAAAATTCCGTGAAGCAGCGCCGAGGGAAACTAGTTGCAAATAAGTAAAGTGACTAATGTCCGCGATCTTTCTTCGTGTTTAGGACCGCTTAAATAACCGGTCGCGTAAGAACTGCATATTCATGGCCGGTATAAATAACCGCGGGAAATTTAAATTGTAGAGGCGCGCATCGCGTATATACACTACAGAATTCTGAAGGATTCGCTTCGAATTAAGCAGCCTATAGCGCAGCACTAAACCGATTACACGTGGAATGCCGGGAATGTTGGCGGATAGGGAATAGGTTTAATTAGACCGTCAATGAGCGGGCTTACTGATTGGAAAACGGTCGTATTACGCGATTTGTACGCTTGTCGGGAATGATGTACTCCGCGAGAATTGGCCGCCATCGATTCCCACGACGCTATAAAACGCGCTAGAATCTTCGCGATTGCGTTTTGACACCCGTTAGAATTAGATCACTTTGTTGAATCGTGATTATTCCAGAACTTCTAAGGGAATTATTTGTTTCTATTTATAAAAGTAATGATAAATTAATTTTATATGCTTTTAAAATATAATTAATACAGGCACGGTAATTGCTACCCCCACACTAATTACATCCCTTACTAAAATTGAAAACTAAATGGGAAGACGATTCTAAAAAATTTGTTCGCGATTCAAATCACCACAGACATACAAAGGCATAGTACTCTCCTCGCCGAAACCCTTTAAAATTTAATTTACAATTTTTCATTATCCTCTTATTGCACTTTGAATGAAAAATGTGCCTCTGACTTTGACTGCACCGTCTATCGCCTATAGTATCGTAATTATAACTCTGATTTTAATCAAATTTTTATGAGACACTAATAAAAACACGTGGAAAGATCCCACAGAGTAACAAGGCGTGGTTCTCTACAGTTCTCAAGACATAAATCGTCAAAGCTTTCAATAATTCGGTCGCCAACCGAAAATCACTTTTGCCCCTTTAATTTTCCTTCATCCCCTTCGTTTACGTTTAGCTGCACTGCAGTGGCTGTGCGACGCACCCGATTTTCCCCAGAATTTTTGCATATAAATAGAACACACCGAACGAAATCTGATAATCTGATTCTCGGCTGTAACTACCCTCCGTCCACGATAAAAGGTTCAAACTTGTGTGTTACAATATATTTTTCCTTCGCAACCTATCGGACGCGCAGCTTCCATCGTCGGTTTAGAATGCTTCAAAGGCATTTCTCGATCAGCCATCCGACTCTGTCTTTTGTTTGCCACCGAATGACAGCGTAGAAAAAAAAAGAAGAAGAAATTTAAAAGCCGGGAACCGAAAGTTTTAACAATGCGAAAACTTTGAGGGTTGATTTCGCCAGAGATGGTTTTTCTTGAAAAACTCGCTCATGGCGTCCACGAGAGGTTTGTCCAGAACCCTTACAGAATTTTTGAAAATTTTTTTCCCAGGGGTAGAATTCTTTTTTGGTTGAAATTTTTGAAAAATAATCTCGACAAACGGCTTCACTTGTTCGGTTGCAACTTAGCAGCTGGAAAATTCTGAACTTTCATCAAATATTTGCCAATATAATAAGATGAGAGAATTTGACAAAAATTTCACATTTTTGTCGATACGTTGAAGAATTAAAATATTTGTTTTATTTTCATTTTGCTGATGCAAGATTCGAATGGTTGACGATTAAGCTTTGCGGTTCATTTATATTTACAGCATCCCTCGAGGGGTCCATCCGCAAGCCTCATAAAATATTTGACAATTTTTCGAGCGCGCGCCAAGTGGAAAAGAGTTTCGCTAAAATTCAAATTTTGGTAGACTAGAGAAACGAAGTATTTGTTTTATTTTGGTTTCGCTGTTGGAAAACCGGAATGGTTGATGACTGGAGCGGTGGCAAAATGGTGATGATAAGGGGTGGTAGTGGGAGGGTGGACCGATAATTATTACACGACTCCGCGAAGCAGTTATTGTCCCAATTCAGGGGTCGCTTTGCGGATAATAGCTGTGCTCGAGAGGTCATGTGAGCTTGACGTTCCAGCATGTCAACAACAACTATGCATCATGGGATGTCTGCCGCACGTAAACGCTTGTTCCCTTCCCACCCCGATGCTGGCAACCCTCTTTTCACCTGTGTCTATCTCGCTTCGCGTACGTTTGCTCAGCCACTAAATTTTCGGTTTTTGGCTAATAGCTTCATTTGCGGTTCTTAGACACCCTAAGCGCTATAAAACGATAATTCAAAATCGTAGATTGAATTTTACAAGGCTGTGGGGAGGCCACTGAATTTTTGAGCCATTAGCAAAATTTGTCAAGCCCTGTCGAAATGTTCGAATATACAGGGTGTTTGGTAACTGGTGGTACATGCGAAAAGGGGGTAGGTAATTCGACATGAAAGAATAAGTCGAAAGGTCAGCCGCCGAGGGTTTATAGACACAAAAACAGGGTAATAAAATTCCGCGGGACAGAATTGGAATTGGGTACCGAGAGTTGAATTTGGGTAATTTGTTTCCCTTTTTTTTTTGTATCTAGCGGTTACACTCCCTCAGCGTCTGACTTCCCTAGTGTAACTTACCCCCACCACGCCCGTGGGAGCGAGGCGATTAAAATCGCAGTATTATTTTGATCGCGGTCCGATTAACTTCGTATCGTTCGCTGTCAAAATTTCGCGAAGTGTCTTGTGCGTAGTGTGTTGTGCGTAGTGTGTGCTCCAAAACACAGGCAGGATTATTCTGACGTATTCGTTTGAGCTAATAATAGAGTGCTATGGATCCGACGGAGAAGCAGATGATTTTGATAAAAATTGTGAGTACACTTTACATTAGTATTTTATAATGTAGAATTGCTATTCGTACGTATAACATTGGATACAAGATTTGATTTCATATTTTGCTCTGTACCTGAAAATGATGGATATTAAACTTGCAAAATGTAATAGTACGCATTCGTCGATCAAAACGCTTTACATCATTATTATCTATAAACTGTCAGCACTCTAAAATCGGACAACTTATTAACTTGGATCTAATTTTTTCTTTCGTCTTAGAATATTTTTTTTCCTACGAAACTGATGCGATTTCCACATACAGTATCTAAATGTTCAGTAATCTGTTAAATTTTGTATTGCAAATTATACAGTGTGTTTGGTAACTGGTGGCACAAGCAAAAAGGGGGTGATTCTACATGAAAGAATAAGTCGAAAAAATAGAATAAAATTTGTTCATCCGAAGTTTTGTTATCGAGAAAATCGTTTTTGAAATGCAGCATGCTATTCGATAGGAATTGTCTGACGCAACTGTCTGATCATAACCAACCAAATCTACTTCCTGCATATACTAAACCACACAAACCTGACAGATCTTCAAAGTCGATTTTCTCGAAAACAAAGCGTCAAACGAAAAATGTTTATTCTACATTTTCGACTTATTCTTTCATGTAGAATCACCCCCTTTTCGCTTGTACCACCAGTTACCAAAAAGCCTGTATAGTGTTTAGAAATAAAGAAATACTCCATATTTTGTGTAAAATTGTAGAAAAGAGAACAAATTGCCAAGGTGACTGTTGATGCTCCAGAGTGAGATAGACCCTTGTGTGTTCTTTGTTGTGGTCATTTTTACAAGAGGTTCAATTTTCGAAATTCCGAAAATTCCGAGTTATTCGAATTTGCAAGATTGTCGAGACAAGAACATTGTTTGCTCTCCCGAGAATTCTTCAGGGCAAATTATTGTTGTAATAAAACCATCCGAGGAGACGTTCAAAGCAGGGTCTTCGAGCTTTAAAGCGAGTCCAGATGGACCGTCTTCCGAGTCTCTTTCACGAAGTTGCAACAGCTTCAATTTCCCAAACTTCGAGTTTGACTCGAAGAAAGGGACACTTTTCGCATTCCCGCCGATGTCCCAACGTGAGAGCGTTCCAAATAAAAAAAAAACATTAAAAGTAGAGGAGCTTCATGCATTAAAGTGAGTCGGAACAAATATTTCCAAAAACGGAGTCGCCTGAGATTTCGAGGATTCTTGAATACGTTCATCATCCTGACAATGAGTGGTGCAGTCAGGGCTTTAGTCGGCGGTCGTCATTTATCAAAACTTTGACCCTTCGACCTTCTGACCCATCTCGAAGCAATTAAGATCGTTCGACCTTGAGCATCTGAAGAGCGTTATTATCTTTTTAAAAGTGAATATTACCGTGACAGTGTAATTTTCATGCAATTTTCTTTACTGTTCTTAGGGCTATCTAATCGATTATTTGCTCAATTATTATAATCAATTATTTAATTATTATTATTCAGAGTTACCGGCGATGAAATATGGATTCTTTGTTATAACTAGACAGCGGATCTTTATGCGTTTATGGCTTCTGGAAATGTTCAAAAAATACTATAATATAAAATTCGAGAGAATTTAACACGATTTTTATTTGCTTTGGATCTACAAAGGCTGTCCCCATTAAAAATAGGATTTTATTTCATTCCACTTTCTTAAAATGTTTCTATAAAAATTGGAAATTGCATAAACATCCGATGTCTAGTTATAACATAAAGCGTTCCAAGCAATGGCTTCCTGCAAATCGGACCGCAATATCAACACCTAAACAATATCAACACCTAAAAAAAGGCGTTACTGTGCGTTTGGTGGGACTGTCGTGGCATAATTCACTTTGAGTTGTGGAAACCTGAAGAAACAGTTGCTGGCTGAGTTACAGTAAGCAGCAAAACTGAACCAATAACCACAAGTTTTGTACAAATCATTACTTATTACTAGTAATATACAAGAATAACAAAATATCAACATTATAATTGTTTTTGTCATAGTTCTGGATTTTGTCCTGGATTTCTGTAAGAGGGGGATGGAAAATTTGCAGAGGAAAGATGGCAAACTGTCCTCGATAATGATGGAGATTACATAATAAATTAAGAAATAAAAAACAAAGTTTGTTTTAGATCTCAAAATAATTGATTAAGGTAAAGGCACCGGTAGTTGACCATTTTATAGAAAAACAAAAAAAAATACGGTTTGAAATGTTCTTATTGTTTTGAAATTTAAACGATAGACGGCATGGCATCCGAAGTTCACTTTCATCAAAAGTGCACAGCTTATGAAAAACCCTATTTTTTATGTTTTTCTATAAAATGGTCAACTACCGGTGCCTTTACCTTACTTATGGGTCCCCTTAACACTAGAAAGACGGGAGCTTAGTATATACCTATACTGCCTGAAAGCAGTCAAAATGACTGCATTGTGAAAAAATATCTAATGCGCAAAGAAATTTGTTTAACAGTAATTTTTAATATATTTTATATCACTTACAGTCATATAACAAGTTATTAATAAGTATTAGCAATAAAAAAAATGTATTTCAGTTCGAAAAAAAATAATTTAAAGCAATCAAAATGACTTGCTTAGACAATCTAGTGTTAATATTCAAGTGATACAAACTAAATAATATTTTTGTGGTTCCCGTCGCGGACGTTCCTAATCAAATCATGCCGGCGATCGCCATCGCGAGGACCGCAGCAAGGTCCCTGAAAAGACTGTGTCGTTTCGGATTCAGGCGAACAAGTCGAGTCGATTCGATCGATTCGATCGAAGCTCGGTTCGAGCGAGCCCCGGTTCGGTCTCGAAAAGTCGCCGGTGTCAGGGACGGAAGCGAACGGGGGTGTCGTAGGGTGAGCGCCCCCTCCACCCCCTCCCCCCTCGGTGGCAAAGGGGGTGCAGGGCGCAGATGCCACGCGGCTGAAACCGGAAGAGCCCGAAACGGACAGAAACGATGCAGTTGTCCGCAACGGCGATAGAATAGTGAGGCAGTGGCATAACGCGCATAATAACGCGCGCTCGAGGCCTCCGCGAAATGAGATACGGGGAGTCGAAGGTGTAAGCGAGACGGAGCCGGTTAGATAGACGGGAATAGATAGACACGGCTAGGTGGTGGGGTGGTGCCTATCACTCGGGGAGATCCAATACAATGCGAACTATTGTACCCACGTTCGCCATCCACTCCAATTCCTAGGGTGGAGATATGCAGCTAGCTCTCGATCCTGCACTCGCCGCGCACCCTGCATACGTGTGTTGGAACGTTGCACACCCGGCTATCCCGTGTCCCCGTCGCCGCCACCCACGGGAAGGAGTCGGGCCACTTGCGAGAGAAACCGGAGAACGGGCTCGGATACTGCCGAACGTGCTTTTATCGGTTTCAACGTACCTGGCCAGCGGACGGTTGATTAATGTCCCTGATAGAATGTGTGAAAACATCGGGACCGAAACGCCGCTTGTACCGTGTGCAGACACTGTTCCTTGATCTCCTGTCGCTGGACCCTAAAGAAGCATAGCGAGTAAACAAAACATCGACACCCAGTGTCCTAGAGT
The DNA here is from genome assembly GCA_913789895.3 of Seladonia tumulorum. Lineage (NCBI taxonomy): Eukaryota > Metazoa > Arthropoda > Insecta > Hymenoptera > Halictidae > Seladonia > Seladonia tumulorum. The sequence goes on from CAJYYF030000080.1 coordinate 20,798, forward strand.
ACAGGGTGTATAAAAAGGTTTGATTTTGGCAAGCGTAGGCGTATTCTACATCTTCGGATCGATGAAGATCTGTAAAAAAAAGTTGCCGCAAAAGTGTCGACCTTGAATTTCAGGGTCAAATTTTTTTTTTATTGCATTGTATTCTACTCATCATGAGGATAAAAAGTGTCAAAGGAACCATGGGTCAAAACTTGACCGTTCTCATAAAAAATAATATTACAGTTATTACTAATAAAGTAAGCAGTTACTATTATTATTATCATCATCATCATCATCATCATCATCATCATCATCATCATCATCATCATCATCATCATCATCATCATCATCATCATCATCATCATCATCATCATCATCATCATCATCATCATCATCATCATCATCATCATCATCATCATCATCATCATCATCATCATCATCATCATCATCATCATCATCATCATCATCATCATCATCATCATCATCATCATCATCATCATCATCATCATCATCATCATCATCATCATCATCATCATCATCATCATCATCATCATCATCATCATCATCATCATCATCATCATCATCATCATCATCATCATCATCATCATCATCATCATCATCATCATCATCATCATCATCATCATCATCATCATCATCATCATCATCATCATCATCATCATCATCATCATCATCATCATCACCTTGAAATTCAAGGTCAAGGACACTTGAGGCAACTTTTTGTTACAGATCTTCATCGATCCGAAGATGTAGAATACGCCTACGCTTGCCAAAATCAAACCTTTTTATACACCCTGTACAGTCCCGTTCAGCAAGCCCCGTGCGACCAGCAAGGGTGCTTGCCGATGCCCGTGGGCATAGCCGAGGGCAATGTAACGTCAGTGGGAAAAATATTGTCATAGGCTGAAAGGAGGCGTGGTTCCGTTGCCCGCCGAGTCGCTTTTGCCCCGGGCAACCAAATTCTCTGCCCGTACGGCAGACCTGGGCAACTTCTTCCCCTCTTTCGCTTTACCACTCCCACTACTCGTGTACCGGTACCCCCCACTATCAACTATTTCATGCCTCGCGTCCTCGCGCGACTGCGAATGTATGCACGCGCATCTACACTCCATGGAAGTTTGGTGGGGGGGGGGGGCACAGGAGTAGGGGGAAGAGTCTGCTGTGGCTCGCGAGCCGCGAGTTGCCCAGGCCTGCTGCACGGCATAGTCGTCAGACCAAGACTTTTCCCCCCTTCTACCGGGCTATTCACCCACGCTTTCGTCATGGGCCAGTCACGTGACGCGTTGCGTGTCCGTGTCACAATGTCACGTGACGAACCCGGTACTGGCAGAGAGAGGTTAACTTTTTCCCCTAGACTGCCAATTTCTATTTGTACGGCTAACGTTGCATGCAGTCGCAAACGTTATCACAGTTTGCTGGAGATAGCGTCGGTTCGGATAATCGAGGTTCTATTGCATCGTGGATTACACAAGTAATTATGATCCAAATTGTGTCGTGTTTGGACTCAATTTGATCGGACAAACACGACATACGTGTTGGTAAAAGTTTCGCAAGGAAATAATAAAAAGTTGCAAATCATTGAAATCGATAAGAAGGGTCCCCCTATCTGTGTAGTCAAAAACGTCTTAATAAACGATGACCGACGACTAAAGTCCTCGATCTCACTATATTTTTCACTCTGATATAAAAAATCGAAGGCAACTAATATCTGATAAATAAATCATTGGAGCTAATTTCGTGAAGATAAAATTTCACGATGTAAAAAGTTTCAATTTTACCGGTAAAGTTTCAATCGACTTCGGTGCAACAATTTGCCGGCAGCATTATGCGGGATACAGTGTATGAATTGTTCTAGCAATCAATTCTATGGGGAATTCGAAAGGACGGCCGACATAACTCCATGACGACAGAGCGGGATTCCATCGATAAAAGGTATCGTGAAAAATGAAATTATTCGGAAACCATTCGCCGGCCGGTTGGAAACTGGAAAGGGAGTTAAGCGGCCTTCGTCCGGCAAATAATTGATGCGCGTCAATTAGATTTGTCAGGGTGATCCTCGTAATGAAATTAACAGGAACACCAGCCATAGACACGTACATATATAACAGGCGATAGATACGTATACCCTCGCGGAACTGTTTCATGTACAAGGTGTATCGTAAATCAACTGTCACACGCCTCGATCTCGATGCCAAAAAATTTTTTTCGAAATCATTAAATAATATCGGCATGGAAATCACTGGCGCATTTAATCGCGCTTATATCCTCGTCGATTATGATTAATATCTGTTGTCCGAAGACTTGGTTCACCGATAACTTCATTATTGATAAACACAATGATCATGTTATAGAATTTATAATAAAAAATATATAAATATAAAATAAATAGTATATATATATAAAATAAAAATATATACAGCATGTATTGTAATTTACAGCTAAGGTATACAAATTTTTGTAATGCATACATTAAAAGCAACTCATTTAAAAAATAATTCCGAAATAATATATGCATATCAGTGATTCATCTAGAAAGTTCGATTTAAATGTAAATTTTGATCGATCATTTTGTGATTCATATTTATTATAAAACTTCATTGAGAATAAATAATTAATATCATTGTACGCGTTAAAATTGATGGTTCAGCGGGTCCATAAATGTAATTGTAATTCGAGTGCATTCGAAACAAAATAATTTGTAAAATTGGTAATTGCAAGATAAATGTGTTCAATTAATTATTCATGTAATTATTCAGTTAATGGGTGGAGCAAGGACTCGCAGGGCACCTATTGTAAGGTGCACGTACGTTCATGCAGTTAGGTAGTCTCATGGCAGACTCGGTGGCGTGAATTTAAATTTTTCCAATACCAGATACCGTTAATTCCGTTGATCCGCCAGAGCTGCCGGAAATTCCGATCCTACTTTTTTCGTTAACGAAGATAACACGATCGCTCTGACTACTGCGTTAAGAGAACCGGCAATTATCGGCTACTTATTCTCTGCGACCTTCGGCGTCGGTCATCTTTCTTTAATTGTCTTCAAAAAATGCAATTAGCTGTGTGAAAAAAATGTTCAGAATCGTCGGAATCTCCAAAGAATTAATTTAATTTTTGTCCATTTTTCTGAAAAAATTCCCTTATAATTTTAATTAGGTATTTCACCGTAGATTGAATACTTCGCCTTCATATAAAAATCGGGAAATCCATTTTTCAATAAAATTGTAGTCGTTGAAATTCCACTTATTTATTTTTATATATTGTTTTTAGAAAGAATGAAAATGTTTTTAAAATTTCGGCTCACTCGGTTTCCGCATCAAGGTATTAAAAAAAGAATTCTCAGTTGACTTGTTAGATAGCAGAAAGTGTTGGTCATCCGCAATGTTAATGACCCTGATATATTGTTGACTTCTGATAAAAATAATCGGAGAGTCTGAAGAATTTTATCTAATCAAGTATAGGCCTTTGGAACACGCTGTTTATTTGTCATGTTCATGTAAATAATTCAGAGTAAAAAGATTGTTAGTGTTTTTTTCGACTAGAAGCTTTTGCAGTAAACGTTCGAAATCAAATAATTTTGGGAATGCCTCGACTTATAGAAAATGCTAAAAATTAATAAAATTACTATTTTTTCAGGTCAGATTTTAGTCATATTTAAATCATTGATTTTTAATCATTTTTATGGGACTGCGATTTATTTTCGGATACAGACAATTGTGCAGGAATTATGTGCAATTGAAAAGGTTGAAAATTGATTAGTTTGAATTTTTACGACGATATGCATTTACTTAGCTTCATGAACCATGGAGATTTTCAGCTTTCTAGCTGTCAGCATTTCGAATGACGGGTTTTCAACTATTTTCAAAGTTCTCTCTGGCCGATGGGAGTGACTGTGTGCTAACAGGCACAGATGTATGGGAATTAACGAGACGAAAATCGAATCCGCCATTCGGAACGATGGCCGACAGTGGTTGCAAACTTGGAGGTGCTCGTAAAGCCAGAGAAACCGCCTCTGCTAGATCTTTTTTCATCTATAATAACTTACATTATTAATATATACTAAGTAGTGATATTATATTTAGTATACATCAATATAGTATAGATATTTTATTTTGAAATTCATTTATTCATATCCACCAGAGAGTATAAACAAATAAAAACACGTATCAAAAAATTTTATTCCACATTAAAATAACCAAAGAACTGTTTCACAATTTGGATACTAAATTTTGCAATTCTCGTCGTATAATCTTACCAGATGGAGTTTTCGGTATGGCATCGACGAACTTAACACCTCCCCTAAGCCATTTTTGTGGTGCTAAATTTTCTGAAAAATTAATTATTATTTGTAAACGTACACGAATGTTGGTTCGCATATTAATTGCATACTATTTAGTCGTAACATGATTTAAGAATTATTAGCTACTAATAATGTTTAAATGTTGATGCGACTATAAATAAACATAATTAAAAACTCACACACACGCAAAATGTCTGCGACTAATGATTGAACTTACTTTTAGTGAATTCAATAATTTCAGCAGCCGTCACTTGACTGCCCTGCTCTCTGACAACAAAAGCAATAGGCACCTCCCCACTCTCTGGGTTAGGCACGCCGACGACAGCAGCGTCCTTGACATCATTCCGCGACTGAATCAGTGCTTCGATTTCGGCAGGCGCAACTTGGTGACCTTTGTACTTGATCAATTCCTTGAATCGTCCAGAAATGTATAGTATCCCTTTCTCATTCAGGTAGCCTAAGTCGCCCGTGTGCAGCCACAGGTCCTTGTCGATGGTCTCGTCGGTGACCTTGGGGTTCCTGAAGTATCCCGACATCACATGATCGCCCTTGAAGCAAACCTCGCCGGTTTTTCCTACCGGAAGCACTTCGCCCGTCTGTGGATTTACTATTTTGCAGAGCATGCCGGGAACCACGGGGCCCACGTTGTTCTCCTCGTTGCCATAGTCCCTGGAGCTCACATTAGTGACAATCGACAGCTCCGTCATTCCGTAGCCGTTGCGGATGCTTTTGCAGTTTGTTCGTTTGCAGGCTTCGTCCGCGATCTGAAAATTTTCGTCTAGTTAGGCTAGTTTGAGAGGGAGTGGAGATTGAAGTTTTGAACGTATATGTTGATCTTTTGATCGGGAAGTCTTTAAAATGGGGAGATATTTAAGAGACAATTTTTAACCGTTTTTAAATGTAGTTCTGTAGATTTTGGCGAGAAAAGGCTGAAAATCCAAGTTTTAATGTTGGGAATTCACTGGTTTAAAAGTTATGCGTGTTTAAAGTTGAGCGTTTTTGACAGGCACGGGTGCCGCCATGTTGGAATGTACTCAGCGTCGCACGCCATCTAATGAGCGGAGCCGCTAAATGGCAGCACAAGCACGCGGTGATGTCGATAACGTAGATCTCCGCTCCCCTCGCGGCTCCGCTCATTGGACGATGTCTGAGTATATACCAATATGGCGGCGCCCTGATCTGCCAAAAACGCTGAAAGTCCCACATGTTTACGCAGGCATAAATATTGAATTACTGATCTCCTAGGATTAAAACTTGGATTTTCGGTATTTTCTCGCAAAAATCTACAGAGCTATATAAAAAAGGTTAAAAATTACTGGTTTCCTGAAGTAAAGTTTAGCCATTTTTCAAACTATATGAATATGATGTTGTTTTGAGTGCACTCACATCTTTCGGAAGCGGTGCAGCGCCACACAAAAGTTCCCTGACACTGCTCCAGTCGTATTTGGTTATTTGCGGATGTTTCGCGATTAGCACGAGAACTGGAGGCACTATAGGCACATGCGTGATTTTATATTTTTCAATCGACTGCAAAAGGGTCTCCAGGTTGAACCTCCGCATCAGGCACAAAGTTGCAGAGGTCGATATCGTTAAAAGCATCATACCGAACGAATAGCCGTGGAACAATGGTAGGAAATCGACGACTCGGTCGTCTTTTCTGCAGTCTAGAAAATCTGGTCCACTGTAATAATTAGTCAAAATATTTATTCGAATTAAATATTTACTATCGCATCGACCACTTCTATTAGCGACCTCGTTGCTCTGTTCTTTTAAATACCCCTACGATGATAGTCACTTTTATTAGGAATTGAGTGACTATAATTACTCAAGGTCACTGAAGGTCGTTAAAATAATTTCTCGACGTGAATTTAGTACTAGATTCATTTTGATTTCATCTAATTAATTTTACCTGGAGTTGCTAACAAAAGTCAGGAAATTTTTATGAGACAGTTGCACACCCTTGGGGAAACCTGTCGTTCCACTGGAGGCTATGATAACTGCTACTCTCTTGGCATTGTCGTCGATCGGCAGTGGCATGAACGTATAAGGATCCACCGCGTCCTTGTATTTTTCTATCAGGTCGTTCATTTTAGGAAACCTGCTGTTAGTCGCTTGACATTCTAGTTGAATTATGTCCATCTTCCAGCTCAAGGTCGGTGCGATTTTTGCCATAATCGGCTCGCATTTCTGGGACACGAACATTACTCGGGGTTGGAGGATTTCTAACATGTATCTGTATTCTCCTAAAACAATTATTACCACCGATATTGTTAATTGACGACGAAATAATAAATATATTTTTTGACTTTTTCTTTATGAAACTTGATGTGAAGCAAGAGGGTAGCAAATCTTGTAAATTTATTATTGTTTTCCGAAGTTTGCGCTCTGTTAGAACTTTTCGGTCGACACTGTGCACCGTGTAACAGTAAATAATACTATTACAGTGTCTACTCGATACATGTCCAAGACACGGGTCTAGCCAGGGACATATATCGGCAAGGAGATACTATTCTTTGATTCACGTCGAACGTAGAAAAGGACAGCGAAGCTCTAGAGTAGCAGTGGCAGTGGGGATAATTATGTGACTCTTATCGGCTAGGCATTTCGGACATATATAGAGTAAACACTATACTATCTTCTGGGAAATACTTACTTTCGGTGTAAGACGGATTCAAAGGTGCAAAGACACCCCCTGCAGTCAGCATCGAACACGCAGCTATCACATAATTCGGATGATTTTCACTAGCTATGGAAATTCTGTCCCCTGCTTCGATGCCATACTTTTTTAAGGCGTATGCCAGTCTCACGGTTGCTTCGAGAAGATACCTGGCCGTGTAGAATCTTCCAGTTTCGACGTCTATCTAACAGTAACAAACAGGAATACACGCTATTTATACTTGCTGCTTGACCAAATTATTTACATAACAATTTAAATAAAAATTTATTATTCATTCTAACAGAAATATTTGGAATTATATTAGACATGTTCCAGAGGTAAGAATAATGACAAAAGAATGACACTGGACTATGACCAAAAGCAAATATTATTTTTATTCCAACAAATTGTAAAAGACATTTCAATAGAAAATTAATTGTAAGATATTGGATGGTATTTTGTTCTTTACAATCTACTAAAAGTTACTTTTGAATAATAGGTTTTATATGTATGGGGATATATTTGAATAAAAAAATTTTATTTGAAAAACGTCAATAACACGTAGGTTAATTACCATCACAGTATGGTCGAGGTTTTTCCGAAACATGCCGAGTATGTGTTCTTGTAGAGAAATGTTAGGGACATAAGGCCCACGGCCACTATAGAGGATATTGTTGCGTATCTCCATTTAGACTGTATTGTCTGAAACTGTTATCGTTTATCTGAAACAATCAAAGAAATATCAACGTTAATCACTTAATTTCAGTGGAACTTAAAATGAAAGAGAATCTCTTTTTTAATATTCATTATGATTTGAAAGTAAGTACAATTAAGTTCTATCCTGTACAAGTAAAAACATACAATATTAAAATTAATAGGGTTGCAAAATGAAAATATGCAATATTAGAACAGATTGTGTTGCAAAATGAAAGTATGCGATGTTAGAACAGATTGTGTTGCAAAATTTAAATGTGAAATATTGGAACGAATTGTGTTGCGAAATTAAAATAAAACATTAAAATTGTGATGTGAAATTGTAAATGTAATGTGCGAGCAAAAATTGTAATTAATTTGCCATTGCGTGCTTTGCAATACCATTTAAAAAGGAGTGAACATTTTCAATATATAATTTCAAACTTTGATGTGATTTGTTCAATTTTTTTTCTTTTTTTTTATTGTAGTGACAATAGTAAAACTTTCGTGAAGCTGATAAAATTATGAAAGTTACGAACGGTATCTCCATAAGCCACAGAAAGGAATAGTCAGCGAGTTGACTGTCGCAGTTGACTTTGCACACTTTAGTGGGTAGTCCCAAAGATTCCAATCAAGGTTCCTCTCTATCAATAAAGACAGAGGGAGATTCTCGCAGACCGCTTGATTGGTTCGATACTATTCGAGTTCCATATGTATTCAACCAAGGAACGATATGTGGATTCTGGATTTACCGGTGGTGTTTGCTAAAATAGATTGTTCGAGAAGGATCATGTTCACCTGCGAGTTTCCCTTGTTTCACAGAATTCCACCTAACAAAACTTTCATTATTATTTATTAACTCGTGAAAGAACAATTAGTTTCGAAAGAAAAAATATTCCCTCGACAGGCCGGATCTTCTCGATTCCAATAAAAAAAGATTCAACTGGATATGAAAAATAGTTATCAAGATAGAAATTAATAAGTGCAGCCCTTTTCCATGAAAATGACCAAACATGGTAAAAATTAAAATCCTGTATTTAGTAATTTATGTACACTCTTTAAAACAATGCAGGACACTTTTTGCAATGAAAAGAATCGTTTACAGTCGGTTAAACTTTTCTGATTAAGGTAAAAGATCAGTTTCAAATTGATTTAACAATTGTTAATATAAAAATTGTCTAAGTACAACCTGTGTGTCTTCATTAAGGTATCTAAAAATTGAGAAGCTGATGTTTCAACTGGTATTTTTTAAACAAATTCAATGCCAGCAACCCGATGACTTAAACCACCCCTAATTTTCCATATACTATGAGATGTCATCATTAATTTTTAATAAAGCCCTACTTATCGATCAGAAATTGTGATCGATCTGGAATTTCTCTTATTACTAGTAATATCTTTTATGAATTCTTACAAGAAATTCAAAGGCTTACAATTTTTAAACAAATTGAGTGCCAGCAAACAGAGGACTTAAACCACCTCAGTTTTCTGTGTTTTTCACCAGAATCGGCAATATCGGCTGCGAAACGCGATCGATTCGAAGAAGTATAAAGAGAAGTTGCGATAATTTGTAAGCTAGTGTTAGTTAGAAGATCGGTGGTTGTAAATATCGATTTTCGACTCCGGCGAGTGTTTATCACTAGATCGACTCCCATTTCGCCGCGAATGAAGCAGTGGCCCGACCCGGCACTCATAATATTAAATTATCGTCAGCTCAAACGGTAACGAGAACTCGGGAAACTCGGAAGAAAGCTCGATATCACGGCGGAAACGTCGCGTTGACAAATTGTTTTCCTTCGGTATCGACTTGGCTGTGTCGCAGGGAACCTACGATGGCCCCGGAAAACGTTTTCCTTCGCGCGTCGACCTTCAGTTCCATCGAAGCCAGGACCGTTCCCAATTTTTCCCAAATAAATGATCTTACCGATCTAATTTCTCTCCTTACAAAAGCGTGCAATAAAACACGCGTGTCTGAAAAAGGGCCTAGCCGATTAAGATGGTCAAAACTGCCCTTAGACGTTTTTCAATGGTTAATGAACCATTCGAAAGCTGACCAAGAAAAACCCCTCTGAGCAAAATTTCAACCCCCTATCTTGCTCGAGAGGGTAGTTACAGGGTAAATTAGATTTTGAGCTTTTCCGCGCATTTTCCGCAATCTGACGCTTCCTAAAATTCTGAAAAAATGTGGTATATTTTGGACCCTAAGGCAGATTTTTGAGAATTTTTTCAGATTTTTTGGATGCGAACTGTGGTCGTAAAAAATGAAAAACCCCAAAAAATCGGAAAAATACAGGTTTCTCAAAAATATGAAGACATGCTATTTAGCTGTTTAGTGCCCCAATATAGTACTATAACAGGGAGTGTTGTCAATTTTTTTTAGATTTTTTGTTGTGGGACATCATTGTCAAAAACAAGGAAAACCGAATTTTTTCGACGTTTCTGCTATTTGGAGGAAAGTTACACTTGTTGATTTTATCGCAAGTATATATTAAGTCATTTTTAACGTTATTACATTGAAACAAGTAAGTGTTTGACCTCAGAAATATTTTTTTTAAATCAGATCTCTCGAGATCATATGACCTCCGAAGCTTATCCTTTCCAAGGCCATCTAAGTCCAAATTTTTTAAACCATTTTTCAGCTCTTCGTACGATCCACTGACTCGAAAAATTAAACTTGTACTTCTGAAATTAGTTTTCTTAAAAATTTAACGATTTAAAAAAAAAATGTATCAATTTCCCGAATGTATTTATTCAATAGTGTACACGGTGTTTTTAATTACAATATATTTAGTTAGCTGCAGACGAACGACTTCGTTTCACGCGAACAGCTTTTTCATTAATAAAGTTTTCATTGTCTTTCAATTTTGATCCAGCAGTAATATAAAACGTAAGTAAATAAAAGTCACCGTGCAATTTTGGCGGAGTGCCTCAAGCCCGAGGGCAATTCTACTTCGTTACCCAACTTTTAGCTAACACGCATAAGCCAAGGCAGTATAATACACTCGCGGCAATGGAACAATGAGTTTCCATACAAAAATTCCAAAGAATGCTGTATCTCGCTGGTAAACAAGCTTTTTCCAATTGAAAACTTCTCGGTATGTTTCCTAGAACGTTGTTCAGATTTTTTTTCACAAAATTTCGCAAATATGTATCGAACGAAAAAATGTCTAATGACTACCAGGTTTTGAAACATGACACTCACGAAAGGGGAAGGGCAATAGCTAGTTAAAAAGTGAGTTTTTGAATGAAAGAAAAATTGTATGCTACGCGACAAATTTTTCTGATTATTATGAAACAGGAATCAATTCCACACGACTGATAGTGTTCGAGATAAAAATTTATAAGTGCAACTGGTCAAGAACTTTAAGCTTACAATGTTATACAAGTACATGAAGAATATTTCCATCGTTGATTTATTCACCGAATAATTTTTCGAACATTTTGCGAAAAAGTTTCAACAGTAAAATTTTCGAGGGAAAACCTATCTTCATTTTTCAGAATTATCTTAGGTAAAATTGAATAATTCACGAAAGCAAAAGTGTTTCAAGCTTTAAAATGAGACAAGGTCTGTTGTATTATTCTTTTCAGAGCAGTTCAAATATCGACGATTTTTCGCAAATTCAGTGTTCAAACACTTTTCGCAAATAGAACTGGGAATTGCGTCCGATAACATTATGAATTCGTGTTGTTATATACGATTCTTCGGGCATTAAAATTCTCGGCGCACGATTCGTTTCGCGCGGGCTGTATTAATATTCCTTTGGAGCGTACTCGCCGATGTGTATTCCCTTTTGAAATCCCATCGAAATCCTTCAAATATTCCTGGAGGATATGGAGCTGGTGAAACCAAGTAGGAATCCATTCTTCGGCGAGTCGGAGTGTTGAGAAATCGCTGTTCAGGCTCTGTCTTGACGTAGATATGAGATTGGATTGGAAATTTGTGCCGGACGTATAGGAAACGTATATCGCAAATGGCAGTGTGGCTAGCTGCGATGTGTAAATTGTTTAGCGTGAAATTGCGTATCGACAAATGTAATCGATTAATCCAAACTTAATGAATGGCAGCTGCTCGATCTTCCAAATTCTATCCCGCTGTTTTCCACTGATTATAAACTAGCCGGCAATTACGAACATTAACGGGAAACCTGTTATTCCTCTAATTTCTATCGTTAGCGCGTAACGCGATATTCAATTTTCTATTCAAACGGATTTGCGAATAACAAAAACAAATTAGGGGTGTCCAAAGCAGTGGCTTTCAAATGAGCGTGACCTCATTTTTTTTTTTGTCACGAAGTAACCAAGTCCTAATTTTTCAGTCAATAATTTCTTAGATAAAAACATTTTTTCTTCAGTCTATAGGATTTGCGAATAACGAAAATAAATTAGGGGTGTCCAAAGCAGTGGCTTTCAAATGAGCGTGAGCTGATTGTTCTACGATTTTTTCTTTTTTTTCGTCACGAAGAAACTATAAGTCCTAATTTTTCAGTCAATAATGTCTTAGATAAAAAACATTTTTTCTTCAGTCTATAGAATTTGCGAATAACAAAAATAAATTAGGGGTGTCCAAAGTAGTGGCTTTCAAATGAGCGTGAGCTGATTGTTCTACGATCTTTTTTTTCGTCACGAAGAAACTATAAGTCCTAATTTTTCAGTCAATAATTTCTTAGATAAAAAACATTTTTTTTTCAGTCTATAGGATTTGCGAATAACAAAAATAAACGAGGGGTGTCCAAAGTAGTGGCTTTCAAATGAGCGTGAGCTGATTGTTCTACGATTTTTTTTTTTTTTTCGTCACGAAGAAACTATAAGTCCTAATTTTTCAGTCAATAATTTCTTAGATAAAAAACATTTTTTTCTCAGTCTATAGGATTTGCGAATAACAAAAATAAATTAGGGGTGTCCAAAGTAGTGGCTTTCAAATGAGCGTGAGCTGATTGTTCTACGATTTTTTTTTTTTTTTCGTCACGAAGAAACTATAAGTCCTAATTTTTCAGTCAATAATTTCTTGGATAAAAAACATTTTTTTTTCAGTCTATAGGATTTGCGAATAACAAAAATAAATTAGGGGTGTCCAAAGTAGTGGCTTTCGAATGAAGCAGGTGTACCCCGCAGCAGTGGGGATAGTCCTAGGACTCTTAGCTGCTAGATATTCGGGACATATATCGAGTAAAGACTGTAATTGTAAATCGAGAAATTTAGAACACGTGAAATTGACAAGACTAATGTAATGAGTCACTAGGCTTCCTAGGGTTCAAATTCGAGAACAGAAATTGCAATTATTCTTGCAGTTATTTTTGCTATGATTTTTGCATCAAGCCAGTAGCATCGCAGTGTCTGTGAAACCCGATGGACTCGGATGAGGTATGCGGTCGGGATTTTTCGCGAAGACATCCGGAGATAAGAATTCCCGCGGGTCACCGGCTCGCTCTCCGCTATCCGAACGGTGTTCGACGGGTCCGAGCGAGCAATGTGTCTCGAATATTCACGCGGGGCTTCCGTGACCAGCGGAAGAGGCGGGAATGCGTCCTCCCGAAATCACTGAACTGCCTGACCGGGAGTCGGTGTTCGGGGTTAGTTCCACCGTGGATGCGGTGCCAGGGGCGGATCGGGGCCCGGGTATGGGGGCGCGTGCCACTCTGATTGTTGCAGCCGCACTGGGACACACGAGCCGCATACCGGCGATTCTTGGCCTCGTGCGGCGTGCCTAGACACCCCGGGAATACTTATGACTTGTTGAAGCGCGCCACTCCGCGGCCCCGGAACGGCTCCTGCACACCGAACCTCGAAAATCCGAAAATCTTTTCACTATTCCCCAAACTGTTGCCTGAAATTTTGTTAACCCGTTCACCCGGTGTCGATTTGATGCCTTTTTTTCACGTAAATGACCATTCTGTCATTTGCGAAACACTCACTTTGTGAATTTTATATTTTTAACACGAAACACACAGGATGCCCCATTTTAATAAATAAAAATTATCTCCAGAATTATTCGTTATTCGAGAAAATGTTTCAGAAGAAGACTTGTTCTGTTTCGAGGACGACGTAATTCTGTGTCTCTGTTTTCTTTGTATGTGCATGCTTCGAAGGACACATGAAGGTCATCTTCATTTTTTAAAAGGAATATGTAACTTTTTATGCACTATTCGATGCATCTTGGTATTTCAAATGGAAATGTGCTGACCTGTTTACGTCGTAACACTATTACTTCGAGAGATATTTTAATTTTAATATTGCAAATCTCTATTGCGATAAGTGTAAAGTCGTGAGTAGTATTCTAAGACGCGTGGCCATAGTTTGTTTTTAGGACGTAGGGGATAATGATATAACTGCAATAATTTATATCTTCAATTTTTGTTGGGAGTAACTTTCAGGGTGCAAGGAATTAATTTTCGAATTCGAGTTGGTTAAAACCCGTCTAAGTGGATACCCTTTTCTAGTATTTTAACTGGTATTTTGTAACAAATTGAGTGCCAGCAAACTGATGACTTAAACCACCCTTAATTTTCTATACACTATGCGATGCTATAATTAATTTTTTAATGAAACCCATCTTATCGATATGAAAGAGTGATGGATTTGGAGTTTCTCTTATATTACTAAAATTATCTTTTATAAATTCTCAGAAGAAATTTCAAGGCCTACAATTTTTAAACAAATTCAGTGCCAGCAAACTGATGACTTAAACCACCCCTAATTTTCTATACACTACGCGATGCTATAATTAATTTTTAATGAAACCCATCTTATCGATATGAAAGAGTGATCGATTTGGAGTTTCTCTTATATTACTAAAACTATCTTTCATAAACTCTTAGAAGAAATTTCAAGGCCTACAATTTTTAAACAAATTGAGTGCCAGCAAACTGATGACTTAAGCCACCCCTAATTTTCTATACACTATGCGATGCTATAATTAATTTTTAATAAAACCCATCTTATCGGTATGAAAGAGTGACCGATTTGGAATTTCTCTTATTACTAAAACTATCTTTTATAAATTCTTAGAAGAAATTTCAAGGCCTACAATTTTTAAACAAATTGAGTGCCAGCAAACTGATGACTTAAACCACCCCTAATTTTCTATACACTATGCGATGCTATAATTAATTTTTAATGAAACCCATCTTATCGACCAGAAATAGTGATCGATTTGGAATTTCTCTTATTACTAAAACTATCTTTTATAAATTCTTAGAAGAAATTTCAAGGCCTACAATTTTTAAACAAATTGAGTGCCAGCAAACTGATGACTTAAACCACCCCTAATTTTCTATACACTACGCGATGCTATAATGAATTTTTAATGAAACCCATCTTATCGATATGAAAGAGTGATCGATTTGGAGTTTCTCTTATTACGAAGGAGAAGTTGCGAAAAATCAGATACACTAGTTCGAGTTGGTTAAAACCCGTCCAAGTGGATACCCAGCTTTCCTTTTCTTCGAGATCCATTCCTAGCCCGGTCGAGTAAATTCGGCTCTTCTCGCGCAGGTTCTTCTCACCCTCCCCCGCCATCCCCTAGTTTGCAGTTCGCCCTCCCTTCCGGCAGCACGGAGACGCGCAGCGTTGCCCGGTGAAATATCCTTTCGCCTTACCCCACCTTCGCAGCCACGCTCAGCCAGCCACTCCGCTTCGCTATTATCTTAAGTAAACAGGCTACCTGCGCGCCCCCGGAATTCCAGATAAAGTCACATGTTATCAAAATCCCGAGGCTGCCTCGAGCGGGCCGCCGCGTTTGCATCGCACCGGTACCACCCCCCGCGACTCGCCCACCCCACCAACCATCCACCCCTTTTCCACCCTCCGCGTCGTTCCAGAGAGGGATGCCAGCTCTCGTTATTCCGTTAAGTCGAGGCCTTACGTTAATGCGAGCGAAAGAGCAAAAAGTCGAACAAGCGAAACGTTTTGACGTGAAAACTCTCTCTTCTCCCTTTCCGGGCGAACTCTGTTTTCGATTCCTTGCTACGAAAATCTACTCGATAAAAGTTTGTCAACAGGGCTCCGGAAGCAGAGACTCTTCGGGTTATAACGAGCCCAGGTAGATTGTAGCGCGACTTCTTTTTACGGACTCAATTTATTTTTAGCAGCTTCTCGAGGATCCTTGAATATTGCATTTTTGAGAAAAGGAACTAGGTCAAGGGACCCGATTAATTATACTTGTTTTCGAAGCATAATGAATATTAATACTAGGTTTACGGGGCACTAAATGTGCCTACTCTACATTACTTTATAAAAATAACAAAAATGTATGTATCCAAATTTATAGCCGTTTCTTTTACAATATATACCCAAAGAAACCAATTTGTTGAATAATATCTTCTTCGTGCATCCTTACAATTTCGATAATTGTGAATTAAGAGGTACCAGAACCCGTCATTTTGACGGGTCCCGTAAATCTAGTGTTAAAAAAGATATACTATATTAACGACATAAGATTAAGGTATATTAAAGATATATTTTTTGATATATTTTTATATATAATAATATATATAATGATGATACTGATTTCAAAATGAAAAAATTTAATATCTCTTCTTAAACTCTTCGCACTCGAAGCTATTCTACCTCCAAAACAAAAAACCTAGAATATTTCCCTCCTATATATATATTTTTTTCATGTTATACATACGAGAATGGTGTAATTTACTTGTACAATACTGAAACGTTTAGTAACATATTAAGTACAAACAGATTTACATTTAAAAAATATTTCCAATAATGATACAGTAATTTTTAGCGGTGCCTTACAGTCGCCATTCGAGTGCTAATAATATCAGTTATGTCTTAAAAATAAATATAATTAATACAGGCATTGGGTCCCTTCTACCGTTTTCTTTTTATTGTAACCACGAGTGTAACATAATTTAGCATTCGCAATATTCCACGCGTAAGATGTATGTCAGTTAGCTCACGGTTGAAGTAGCTCATTCTGATGCAACACGACATCAGGAATTATTTAGAATAATCCTCCTTCGTTGAACGTAGCTTCCGTGCTAATTGCTGCTATCGTAATGCTGTGTAATATTCACGCCATACTCGAACTATTCGGAAAAATGTACTCGCTTTAGGAGATTCTTACTATACACGATAAAATAATTATATTCTCCCCCTGACGAACGTAATAAAATAATTAAAAAAGGTTTTCGGTGCAAAGAGGAGGAATACAGTGAATGCTCGGTATATGTCAAGAACACGGGTCTTGCCAGCGACATATATCGTGCAGGAGACATACCCAATCTTCGTAGCCTTTCTCGGGATATACCCCGCGGTAGAGGGGATAATTTTGCGACGTTTATCACCGAGGCCTTGGCGACATATACAGTGGCAGCCATATACTTAAGTACAGTTAATAAAATTAAATATTATTTCCTGTACACTTATACGTTAAACAAGTATACGAAAATCAATTATATTTTTGACAAGTTTACAATATATATAATAAGATATCAAAATAGTTTTCCTTGATTTACTATAATTAAAAAGTTTTTTATATTTTTATACTGAAGTGTCAAATTTTCTGCGGACACATAGTTAAGTACACATCGAAACACCTATATTTTCACATGTTTCTTTAACTCATAATTATAATACATTAATATTTCGTATGTAAGCCCTTATTTTTGATAACTGCAGCACACCTTCGCGACATGGATTTGATAAGTCTAGCAGATCTGCTAGCAGGTATCGAATTCCATGCTTCCTGTACAATTGTGTACAATTCATTAATATTTTTCGGTTTTTGTTTTTTTATATGTTTGTCGACATCAATCCACAGCATCTCGATTGGATTCAGATCCGGAGATTGTGCCGGCCACTTCATTACGGGAATATTATTGTCACTCAAGAATGTCTTGACGACTTTTGCGGAATGTTTCGGATCATTATCCGCTTGATAGATCCATTCTTTTGGCATGTATTCTTCAGCAAATGGTAGCAATACATTTTGTACAATATCCAAATACACGTATCTGTCCATGGTTCCAGTTATCCGATGAATAGGTCCTGTACCTTTCACTGTCATAGCCCCCCAAACGAGTACCGAGCCACCACCACCTTTTACAGTCGGTTTAATACAATTTTTATGAAATTCTTCTCCTTTGCGACGTCTCACGTATACTTTTCCATCAGATCCAAATCGATTAAATGACAATTCATCTGTAAAAATTACTCTGGACCATTGCTGGGGCGTCCAGTTTAAATGTTGTTTCGCGAAAGCAATCCTAGCCCGACGATTTTTTTTCTGAAATGAGCGGTTTCTTTCTGGCAACGCGTCCGTATAATTGAAACTCATTAAGTCTTCGCTGGACAGTTCTAACACTTATTTTTTCATGGAGATCTATTGATATTTTCATTGTGGATGGCAACTGCAGTTTTTAATCTGTCCGCTTCAGACAATCGATGAATCTTGCGATCAGTTCTTTGACCAGTTTTTCGAGGTCTCGCTTTACGAGGAACGTTGTCTGGTGTTCCATGAAGTTTAATATGTTTTATAGCTTGATGGCAAGCCATAACTGATATTTCTAATTTTGCAGAAATCTTTCGGTAGGACATTCCATCCTTCCGAAGCTGTTGCACTAATCGCCGCTGTTCTGGCGTGGTATTTCTTCCTTTACTCATCACAGCACTATTGTAACACGTCTAACTGTAAACACTGCTCAGCAGAGACTAGTAAATATTGTTTACATTTGGCTTAGCTGTGCGATACAGCAGCGTACGTAAGTAGTTGTCCGCTACAAAACCGACAGATCGGAACAAAATATTTACAAAATACTTATTTTCTCGAAATAAGTCAAAGTTTTACTGCAGATATATACATCAGGGTCTAACACTCTTAGAAATAAATTGTTGATACTACTATCTGAGTTCCGTAGAAATAAGTCAGGTTTTAAAGTTAAAATATGAAGTGTACGTAAGTATATGGCCGCCACTGTATATAG
>CAJYYF030000081.1:0-21748 GCA_913789895.3 Seladonia tumulorum
GGTCAATTGTGGAGCAGACGTGCGACGATAATAATTTTGTAAAAGGCGACTCAACGCTCCTCTCTCAAAATACAAGATGGCGGTGATCGAAACGTGTAATTCCAGCGACGCCACCGAACCCTTTATCGATGTAAGCAATCAGAAAGCGTAATTAGAGGTTCGATACGTCCGAGTACGTGTCTCTTGAACACCGATACCGCGTTCCGGTAATCAAATAATCATTTGCGCGGCTTTTTCGCCGGGAAGAAGAATTTGTTAGACGTCGATGTTCCCCAGCTCTTTTGCTCTCGGGCACGGAGAGATACCATGTCCCAGGAACTTCTTAATTGCGTCATTAAATTCGTGTCACGTAGAGTGGAACGAACGATCAAGGCTTTTCCACGATTACCGCGAGATAATTATTCGGAGTGTTTCTAAGAAATGGTTGTTTGTATCTTTAATGAGAGGAATGGGAAATCTCATTCGGAGGTGAACCGGCGCGCACGGGGAAAAATATATTTCCGCGGCGTTCCGCCTTGAAAATCTGTGCGGCCATCCTGCTTTTTGCTCGATTAATCTTCGCCCGGGAAATGCATTCGAGATTTATATTGTCGATCGTGGTTTGTAATTTGCGAACCTGCACGCTTATCGCTAAAAGACTTTTATCGCGAATCTATCTAAACGAAATCTAAATCGAATTCTGCCAGAATTTTTCGCTCGAGAAATTGTTTTAAACTACACAAGAAACACCATTATTATTAAAGCGTAAACTCCGGCAGAGAGAGCCTGTACCAGGTTAGAATCTCTTGTACATCAAATTCAATTTAAAGTTTTCGCCACTGACTCGATGTTGTAAAGCGAGTGATTAATACTGTTATGAAAACGCGTGAACATCTTCCGAGAAAGATGCACGGTGGATCGATGAGGGGTTGATTAACGAGCACCGATTTTATTATTCACGATACGTCAGTATTCTTCCGTCGAGCGTTTCTGCTCCCAGTGGACAGATCAGAAAAGCTTTGAACGGGCTTTCGCGGCTGTGTGTGTGTGTGTGTGTGTGTGTGTATGTGCGCTTACATGACACAGCGCATAGGTGTCCCTTTTCCCGAAAGATTAAACTCGAATAATTTTTTCTAATTTTTTGTTAAAACTTCTAGAATTGTCCGAGAGAGTACTGTACTTGGAAAATTGTATTTTGGCCAGCTTTTTTCGGGAGAAGCGTGCGGCGCGGTTCTCCGGGAAGCCTTTTCCGAGGAGGGGGATGAAATATTGACGCGCGCGAGACTGTTTTCGTTGCATTCGTTTTTGTTGTGGGACGAGAAGCAGGAGACGCGCGCGGTCTTCATCGTTCCCGGTGACAAAAACCGTAGCTCGCGTCGCGTTGGTCCAATGAAAATGCAAAGACCGTTCGGGAAAAATGATTTGTATCTTCTGCGTCGGCCGCGAAGTTCATCCGCCGGGGAGATACGGATCTGACTCGGCGTGCTCGCGCAGATTAATGCGATTCCGATAACCGTGGCGGTTCGCAAGCGAATTCGAGAGTCAGAATTCGCGACAGCTGTGCCTCTCCTCTCGCTCCCGGCTCCTCTGGTCCCGGTGTTTTTTCGCGTTCGTTTCCGGAAGGTGGGCGGGACGGACGGTGATCGCGACGGAAAGGGATCGCGTCGATTCCATCGCGCGGCGGGTCAGAATTAAAACTAAAAAATAAAACGAAAAAGTAGGGAGCCGGACAGCTTTCGATGCGACCAGCCTGATAAATGTAATATCGATAACAACGGGAATGTGTCGGCCCGTTTTCGGTTTTCAGTTTTTCGTTTCGCCGGCGATTGATTAAAAAATCATTTCACGCGAGATCGGAGGGATGTGCCCCCCCCCCTTCCCTCTCCGCGGCGCAAAAACGCTCGGCAACTTCGATCGAGAATGCGAAGGACACAGCGAACCGATGGCCACAGCGTTTTCGGGGCATCGGATTTTCGGATTTGAATTTGGTCGAGATTTCGAGTGAACGCATCGCGACTCCATCGGTGGTAAGCGGCTTTCGATGGCCGACCATGGTGTAACAATTTTCGACATCTGGTCGAGTATGAATATTTTTGCATGGATTAAAAACCGTTCGCCTTGCACGCTGTGATTTCTGTCCGACTTTGTTTCAGCAGGTGCGTGCGCGTTGTGATACGTTTCCGCTATTTTATCTACGATTCAGACTGTTTGCTTAGGAGTTTAATTTCGAAATTGATGTCTTCGGAAATCCGATTTCAAGAGCCGAAAGCCTCGCTTTCGCGGGGACGTCAGCAGACCACTAATCAGCACTTTCCTACAATTTTATCGCCGTACAGCGTGTGGACCCAAACGTGCCTGGGTTCGGGCAATAAAGTTCTATCGTTATTACCATAATACCCCGTTACTATTCCCATTACCATAATTCACGACACGGTTTTTAGAGTCGTGTTTCTCGCCGGGAGGCGGCGTAAAAACTGTTTTCCAAAGTTCGCTATGGCCACGGGGAGGAGGTTGGCGGTTGGGAGTGTCGTCTTACTTTTCCTCGTTACCTGTTCCCCAGTCCAGCTATAGCTATCCGGACCGCGAACGTATGAAATCGTGGGACGCGCAAAAAGCGCGAAAGCATAAAAGAACGCCGCCGTTATTCGCAGCATCGCGTGTCCGACTTTCGCGAAGGTACGATGGCGAGATGACGCGAGAGTTCCGCGGAAAGAGCGCAGCTGCACGAGCAACCTAACTCAGAAGTTAGAGTGACGTTACCCGGTGATCACGCGGCGGAGAAAGGGAACCGGCATATTCGCCTCTCTCGGTCGTGGAAGTCGGAATAAACTGGAACGAATCAGCCACGACCTCGGACGCGACCTCCGATCGAGCCGTGGACTTCCGGAAGCCGGAAGTTCCGCGGAAAACGTAGCTTCCTATTCGTCTGGAACTGCCACTGGCCTTGAAGAAATCAGGATTTTCTCACCGCTGCACAGTGCATGGTCGCCTGGGAACCTCTTCTTCTTTTCTGGACAAAATTGAATTTTTCAGGTTTCACACGTTGAACAATTTTTTGTTTAGTCATTTTACTCCGAAGACAAAATTCTGAAGTTCGCTGAATCGGTCAATTTCAGCTATTCATTCTTATCTTGTAAAATTCATACTCCAGTTATCTATTGGAGGCACAACACGTTATACTTTTTTATATTTTATGCACAGAATACGTTCTTATTTAAGAAGATGCTCTAATCGATGATGAAACTGCAGAAACGAACAAGTACGGAACTTTCCGAGTAGTAAAGTTCTTAACATACTATAAAATTAGTAGTTCTCGGTAATTACAAAGTAATTATAAATTACACAACAAGTAACTTACAAGGTGTTTGTAGCACAGCCAACAACCACCAATTTCAGGTTCTACGAGAAACGCAGCACGGTGCGCAAAAATTCCTTCCCGGCGCGCTCTTACATTCTGCCTGGGAAATTGGAAAAAATTCAAATTAAAAAGCACGTTTACTCCAAGATGAAAAAGCTAGGAGCTGTCCACAGGTGGTGCCTCCGACACGCTTTCCACTCGGTGCACTTGCTAACAGTTACGGATACAACGGTAGGCAGCGAGAGAGAGAATGAGAGAGACAGACCTAAAATTCTCGTGCGGTAGATTCAATTTACGTCTCTTGCATCGTGGTCAGTTGCTTTACAAATTAGTTGCTACCGTCTACCATGTCGGGGGTTGAATGTTGTGCGCGGGGTTGAAATCTTCCAGAGGATTGCTCGCATGGGTCCTGGAAGCATGAGAAACGCGCGCTTAGTCGACTCGTAATTCATAAAACGTGAATCGCTGTTGCATCCGGAACCGTCGCAGCAAAATGGAAATTTGACCAAACATTTCTTTACACCCTGTACATTGCGGATTACTTTGCAGAGTCGTAAGTTCAATGTCAATTGATCTTTCTGCAGATCAGTCGCATTACCGTCGTAAAGTCTCGAACAACGTGGCTTTAATCCCCGACGAGTATTCCGCGAAACCACAAGCTTCCGATTTTCGCGGCGATAGAATATGACGACCAATTAGGGCAAAGTCAGCGGATTCATCCGACAGTTTATGGTCGCAGATGCATCACAGTTTTACGAACCGTTTTAAAAATGTATAAAACGCGTCTTCGATTTCCTAGCAGACGTAGTCGGACGACGTTCCGTGTAGCGTCTTGGTTTCCTTGACAACGCAGAGAGAGAGAAGAGAGAGAGAGAGAGAGAGAGAGAGAGAGAGAGAGAGGGAGGGAGAGAGAGAGAGAGAGAGAGAGAGAGAGAGAGAGAGAGAGAGAGGGAGGGAGAGAGAGAGAGAGAGAGAGAGAGAGAGAGAGAGAGAGAGAGAGAGAGGGAGAGGCCACAGAGAGCAGAAGCCCAATTCACTGGCGCGGAGTAAAGCTTGTACGGCGCAGGCTTAAAGTATCGTTAATTCAAAACAATTACGAGTTCCTGGCCGCGCACGCGGTCTCTGCGAGTCGTCGTTCTGGCTTCTGGTTATGTACGGGACGTATTAAGTGGCAGCTAGAATTTAAACGGTCGCGTCGAACGGCTCGTAATTCGCGTCTGCCTCTCCGTTATCGACGAAACCATTCGCCGTCTTTCCGAAGCTTTCCTCTTTCACGCGCGCCGATAAGCCGCCGGAGAGAATAGAACGCGATCGGAATCGTGGCAGATTGCGCGGAAAAATATTTATCGGGAAATCCTGTCCACCTCTCTGCACTGGATATCTCGGAATGCGCCGCGCCGCGACTCGAGCACGCGTATTTTCAACGCTTTAGGATGCTTACGCGGGGTCCCCCATTTTTCCACGAAAATTCAAGAACGTTCCCATCAATCAGAATGCTTCTCTCATAAACGGTTTCAAATTGCAGACAAAATCCGGTTTGGAAATCCGAATTAGAATTAGAATTCTGTAATTTTTGTTGCAAATTTTTAGTCCCCTGATCAATTAACTACGGTCTCGATCGAAGAAGATAATATAAACTCGGATGAAGTGTGTCTGAATGCAGTTTCGATGAAAATATGTCTCGGCAAGTTTCTTCGAAAATTGTATTTCGTATCGTCGATTGTTCTCCCCGGCACGGCAGATCTTAGGAAAATTTATGCATTGAATATAAAATGATGGAGCGTCGGGCCGAGCTGAATTACGAGCGATCCGCCGCTCCGACGCTGCGGCGCAAGATTGAATGCAACTTTGTCATCGTGATGCATTACGACAGGCGCGTCCCATTCGCAGCTGTAACTGTAGCGCGAAATTTCAGGAGCCATTCTTTTCGTCATCCGTGTCTTATCCGGCTGTTCGCAATCCGACGCGTTCGCCCGGCTGTTCTCGTAAATTCCGAGATCATGGTCGATTAAGTTCTTACTTGTGGAAGACACTTGGAAAGTTTTCAGCAGCCGTTTATTCGCTCCTTGGAGACTCGATGTTTTAGAAAAATTGATTCGCTGGTCGGCCATCTCGGTAATTGAAAACACCTGAAATTTCAGCATGCGTTAAATGAGTGTTTCACTTACGTTAAGTGAATATTTATGAAATGCATGTTTAACTCAACATTTCACCCCATATTTTCATTTTATTATAATCACTGCTCAAGTGACCGTCACTACCTCGTTTTCCCCTGCTCGATATTTCTTGATCAAAGAGATCACCGCGTCGAAACATTGCTGTAGTAAAAGAATCATTCTACGAACTAGCGTCTCGGAGCCCCGGTGAAAAAAAAGGTGAGATTAGCAAAGTCTCTGCCGAAAACGCGTTGAACGCCAGGAAACTCGGGACGACGCGTCGGCGGGAAAACGAAATGGGGCAGTTAGTTAAATCGTAGGCGTGCTGTCGTGACGGTAGATTGGCTGCACCCTCCGGTGATATACTATCACGCCGCGCGAATGCACCAGGCCCGAGCGTATTTGCAAGTAGGTTACTGTTTAACCGTGTGTTCGTTTTTCTCCTCTCGCGCTCCTCATCTTTCTCTCATTCCGAGGAACTTATCGCCGGGGAAGCTGCCGCGGGATGCACGCGCAGCGATTCCCGAAAAATCCTCCATCAAACTCCTCGCAACCGCCATTCTTCTCGTTGTCCCTGTATTCCTCGGGCCTTGCTGACGTCGCGGAAATTCCGCTCATTCGCGGCGGAGAAGAAAAATTGTGGAAGCTGTTTCGCGAGGTTCCAGTGTACGGTGATAATCGTGAGGGAATTACGTGTTGCGAGTTGCTCGCAGAGGCCGCGCAAACTTCCTTAAACGATGGCAATTTCGCCGTTGGCATTGTTAAGCACGGTAAACTTTTCAATCTGTCGGCCTTATAACAGCATCGATCGCTCGGCCAGAGCAATTGGGGTCCGGCATTGTGCATGTAAAGCGCCCCGCTGTCGTTCATCTAACGCTGTGTGTACGTCGATGCGTTACATTGGCTTCAATCATAGCGGCGAACTTGGGACTGTAATAGGAGTAGCATTGAGAGCCCGGCCCTGACGAGACGGCCATTATTTGGCCAACCTAATTTCTACAGTTTCGATCCTGCGTTCTGTGACCGACAACGCGAACACCGCTGCGAGCAACCGTGATCCAAACGTCGCGTTTTCTTCCAAAATTGCCAGCACCGGTCAATTGTATTCCCCTTCGAATTTCTCCTACAAATTACAAGGTGAAATCCCGTTTAACCCCGTTGTTCTTCTTTTATTCTCCGTTTTATTCTTCGTCGCTGTTTCTTTTTCTTCTAATTCATCCGCTTCGTTTAAATCCTTTTTAATCTTTTCTATCCATTCTCCGATCGATTTGCTTGTCCTTTGTGTTCATTCACCACGTATACCGAGCCTTTGACGGTGCACAATGACGAATGAAATTATTCTATAATTTCCCAGGAAAGTGCAATTACGACTTTAGCGGTTGTAAAAATCTGAGGGTGATCTCGCGCAAGTTTGACAGACCGTTACGCAAGGGCGCAAAAGGGTGACCAGCAAGGTCGTTAAACTTTATACGACATCATCGCCTCGCGGTGAAACTGATGAGCCCGGTTTCCTTTTAACACCGTGTCGCGCGTATTTTATTTTAATTAACTCCCGGGATGGACGGCGGCCGGCTCTAAATGGGTGGTTCCGGTGACCAAAGAATTGAAAAATTAATTCTGTTTTGGCAGACGTCCATGGACCCCCTAACGACGGTCATTTTTTAAGGAGGAAGAACCACAGCTCGGGAGATAATGGTGTCCTGATTGGAGACCGCGACAGGAAGTAATTCAATGGGGCCCGGTCCGAGCTTTGATTCATTAGCGATCACGTAACAAAGCGGGCTTGTTTGGTGAAATATCGTTCACGCTAATTAAGTAACTCGATAAGGGCTGGTGAGAGAGACAGAGAGAAAGAGAGATAGATAGAGAGAAAGAGAGAGAGAGAGAGAGAGAGAGAGAGAGAGAGAGAACACGAACGCTAGGCTGCGGCGTTCCCGGTTATGGCGATTCCGGCAATTAACCGCGACCGAAGTCTTTGGAAACGTGCCTGCGACTGCTTTCACGTTGAATTTAATCGGGAGCTAATTTCCGGGGGAATCTTGGGCGCTTGTTTACCTTGCCGGAACGCTGAGAATGTATAATTAAGGACTCCTTAAACTTCAATGGTCGGGAAACTAAGGTTCCGCTGGCTCATCGAAGCCAGACGCTCTGCCTTTCCATTCTTCGATTACCCTAAATGCGAGCTGGGCTCGTTCAAACCGTCGAGCCAAGAAAGATTGTAGAAATCTTTGAAGCACATTCAAGTCTCAGAGATATGACACTTGGCGAGGTTGTTTCCTTATTTTTGAGATATTTGTAAAAAACTTTGTCTTTGTTTCTCGTCTTTGTTCGGGGTAGAGGGGGCATTGCGGCGCGTCTATTAGCATAAATTCCATTTAAGGTTCATGTACTGAATATATTGCGAGCAAAGCGTGTTCCGCCGCGCGGAGTTATGGGCAAGCTGTTGCGGAATTGGTTTCGACGCTGGCTGGCTGCGTTCTCGCGAGCGTGTAAAAGGCAATCAGCCTGTCCTGGGAAATTTTCCGAGCCGGGAAACAACTTCGCTTTCCTTTCCATCCCCCGTTGTTTCCACTCATCCCCTCCTCGTTGCATCTTCCATTCTTTCCCCCGTCGAAACCGCTTCGGAAAGCTTTCAACTATGCCTCGGGAGCTTTAATTACGTCCGATGATTTATGGGATCATTTGCGAGCGGGCACCTCGCGCGGGATCCTCGTCCGGGGAAAAATACGCGGGGTGCAGTTGCAGTTGCAGTTGCAGTGGCAGTGGCAGTGGCAGTCGCATCCGCGCGAAACTTTGCCGGCATTTTCTTCGACGAATAAATATATCGTTAGGTTGTTTTTGGATAACGAACAAGCAACTTTCAGACACACTCGAGGCGCTCGTAATTGTACCGTAATTAGCTCGGAGGTGGAGCGACGAGGAGATACTAATTAAAGACATTAATTACATTAGTGAAATTAGTAAGAATGTTGCACCGTACAACGACCCCGGCCACATTTCAATTTACATGCTGCGAAGAAAAATGCATCGCAAAACCATGTTCGCGCTCTATCCGAACGAATCGATTTCCCTCGCTTTTGAATCAAATTTCCGGGCCGATGTGCGATTATTTTAATATTTAACGCGGCCGATGTTGCATGGGACACATTTTGCGATACATAATACAATACGTTTTGTAATTTTCCATTGTCCGTTTCTCAGCTGTGAAAGCGTATTTCACCGCGTATTGGATTAAAGCATTTGTTTCGGACAGGGCTCTGTTTATTTGCTTTTCGTAGAATGTTTAGCGAGTTAACGATAGAGCAGAACGTTGCCCGCGATATTTCAGCAATGCTGCACAGAAGTGCAACGTGCATGCATTTTCGTTTTAACGGATTGATTGAATATTTTATGTAACGTAAAACGCAACGTATTTCACCGAATACGCGACCGTAAATCGTCGTTATCTTCATGCGCTTGAAAAGAAAATTTCGTTGCGCCAAATGTGCGATTTACGATAATGTGTGCGCGTGTTGATAATTTCTTTGTTTCCGTCGAAATCGCAGAGCGTCGAGTTGTAACACGTGTCTAGCACCGTCAGCTGGTGATCGCCAGCTGCAATAAAGTGACAGTTAAATCGGGCGAAGCGGACAAGTTTCGTCTAGATTTCCGTTTTTCCATTTTCTGCAGAATAAACGATACTGATTCCCAAAAACCGTCTAGAAACCATACGTCTCCAAATTCGCGTATGCGATTCTCTAATAAATCAAGTTATCGTACAAAAGCCCCACGAAGGTCCGTATTTCCCTCAGGAGGGAACAACACAGCCTTAGAATCGAGTCGGAAGTTGGCAGAGTGGATCGTAAAGTTGGGTCGATCGAATCGGCTTGATTAGGAAAGTTAAACAAAATCTAGAAACACAGAAAATGGTATGCAAAGCAAGCTCCCCGCCCACCCGCCCCCGGTTCCCCAGTGTTATGGGCAAGCTGTTGCAGTTCGGCGCGTAACGCAACGCGATAGCAAGTTGCAGTCGCATGCGAGCTGTCCCGCGCGGCCAGAGCCGGTCTCCACTGGCCGGAAAAGAATTGGATGTTTCCGGGCCGCTGCATCGAAACGACCGGCGCTTTCTTTGCAAGCACGATCTCGATCGGGATTACCCGAAAGATTTATTTGGGGTCTTTGGTCTTCTTTCGACGCGTGCCCCGAGCAGCTGAATAAAAAACTCTCTCCGCCACGATGAATTGTCCATCGCGCAGGAAGAAAGCTCGATACTCTGCTATCACTTTTCTTTCATCCTCCTGTGTCCCTCTTCCTCCTCTTCTTCCTATTTTTCCGATCGAACCTCCACAGACGTAAAGAGCTTCTTAACCTTTCCGCTCCGGTACGATTCCCCCGCGGAATCGCCGCTTGCGGGCGACACCGATCCGCAGTTGACTCTGCTAGAAAGTACAAGCCTGAAACGCAACATATCGATACGTGAACAACCAAAAAAATCGACTCGGAGAAACGTGGGATAACGAAAGGTCACCGGGTCGTGTCCCGATCGACTCTGATTTTTTTACGCGCTTCCTGAAACAGAAGACCGCGGATTTCGTTTTACGGGCGCCTGTGCAATAACTTTGTTTTACTATCCAGCAATCTCGGTTTAATACTGTTGGAAGTTCGGTTCCGCAAAACTATGCGCCCGATTCGTAACAACAGGCGAGCCTTATTCCCCGGAAACCTCGTCGAATGATTTTCATTTTCCGTTCGTGTACTTTCTTTTCCTGTTGATCGTGCCCGTCAAAGCTGAACCGTTGCTGCCCGGGAACTTAGGGCAATTACTACGGGATCTGTTTTAAATTCCGTTCCAGAACAGCCGGAAATCTGGAAAAGCGCTTTTCTTCGAGATATATGGCCGGCAGAGATTGCAGAAGATTTACGGTGTAGGAAGCGCGCGAGCCTTCATCGACGAGGAGATTTCTGGTTTAAACGGTCTCTGTTATTCCGTGCACGCGAGCCTTCGCGCCTCCAATGATTCATCCGGTTTTCATGTTCTTTACGGGTTCCTGGTCAGTGGGCACTAAAGGATCCGACTGCGAATTCATCAGGGATTTCGATTGTCCCGAGGCCAGAGACGTCCATCAGTATTATAGTCTATGCTCGACATGCTTGGCAACGTCGAGGCCAGCCTCTGTGTCGAACTATTGCCTCGCTAATTGATACCGATTTTATCGCTTCGAACCCTATTCACTGAAAATCTGGGTGCGTCCAAGTCATTGATCTCTCGACGAGCAGTTGCGTAACGCGTGTCGAACGAATCGCTGCCGGCTGATGATGCGTCTAGTTGCGTGCAATTTCTTGCCCGTGCAGCTGAGGGGAGGGAGCACGAATCGAAAAGTCACCCTATCTCTCTCTCTCTCTCTCTCTCTCTCTCTCTCTCTCTCTGCCAGTACCGGAGTATGGCAAAATAGTGGGTAGATTAGCATCGGTACGTCACGAGTTACCTGCAATTGAAACCCTTTTGTTCTCCTGGGATAGCGACGGATAAAGTTGGAAGAATTCTCGATAGTGTTAGGACAGAGTTAGCACAAGTATTCCGAGGAGAGTGGCAATTGTAAGAATCGTCTAATTTAATCAAATGCTAATTTTGAGGAGGAGAATGTTCTTGGCTCGAAGGAAAATAAGTTTGGAATAAAAGGGGCGAGATGTCCTTGTGAATTTCCTTATTCAAATCGGAAGGTGTGAGCAGCGCCAGGAGCTGCGGATCGAGACGATAAAAATTAGTCGGCTCGTTTCGGGGGGTGGAGGGAACAAAAAATTTCTAATTCGGACTTGGAGCGAGGTCGATAGAATTCCGCGGGGCACGATGACGATTTTAATTAAAACATAGAATGTCCGTAAAGCCTGAGGATCGCGAGTACGCTGCGACGCGGAGCGGGGAATTTGAATATGGAAATTTTATATTGTCGCCCGTTTACGGGCCCCTTCTTTTACTTTCTTTGCATTCGCACGTAATAACTTGCCGGCACGTACACGGCTCGACGGTTCGCGACTCGAACGCGAACGTTGGTTGCGTGATTCAGCTTTATTTCTTGCCGCGATAAGGGCGCAGTTGCGCCACCGCCCAAGATGAATGGAAATGTTTCCCGAAATTACCCGGGCCGCTATCTTACCCGGTGACAAATTTTCGTTTGATGACGTAGTCCACGCCCAAGGATATTTTCCGGCGGAAAGTAGGACGGTGTTCGATCACTGTGACGCGAATCAATTACTTTTGAGAAAACTCGACGCAGCTTCCGGCGAATAATGGCCGGTGGAACGGTTTCGAAACTCTACAACCTGCTTCACGCAAATCTTTCTATTCACTCCCTTTATGTGCTCACTGTACTCGATCCCCAGTCGTCACTCCTTTGCAATACCAACACTCCACACATTCGAGTTTTAAGCACCCTTTTCATGCACGTCCTCCGCGCGCTCTGCTACTCCTGCTTTCTGATATCTCAGAACTTTCATCTTTTCCCCTATTTAAAGCCTGCCGGCCCCTAACTTGCGTTTAAAATATTTTTAAAATTCACGTCCCAATGGAACTAATCCGACGAAAGATCCTAGGGTCTTTTGTACAACTATTTTTGAGGATCGTACAATCGTTTCCGTAGTTTAACTAACGTTAGTTCCCGGGAGAACATGTCCAATAATGGACTCGTAATATAACGGATGCAATAACAATAATTTAGTTAAAAACTTCTGTATGCAGTCGATATATGTATAAACAATTAATTGGACTAAGGGGCGGGTTCGTGGAAACGTTCATCAGTGAAACTTTTCCGCTTCCGCGTCTGTCGCAATTTACGCTGCATTATAATCAAAACCTGATTGGCCAAATAAACGGAAACACTCGTCCATAATTGACGCGGCTGGTTAGCGATTGATAATGGCAAACATCAAACTCTATTTACTCGGCGCTCGAACGGCTGCTAGTCGATCACTGGTCGGACGCGAGCCGTGTATTTTCGCCGGGCCGAATAAATTCCGGGGCCGAAATAAAACCATAATTCGGTACCCGTGAAATCCAATTGTACACAATTCGATCTTCTTTTTCCTCGCTCCCATATCGGTTTCGAAGCGATGCAGGCTCGCCGGGAAGCGAAGAGCACGGATGAATCGAGCACTCGTGCGCCGCTGCGACGAAATAAAATTCCCAAGTCCCGGAAAAAGTTTCGGATTGCCTCTTCGTTCGACGCGAAAAACCGTTTATTCCGGAATCTCATTCCTCCAGAGTTCGTTCCCGTCCACGCGATGACTGAAAGAGAGAGAGAGAGAGAGAGAGAGAGAGAGAGAGAGAGAGAGAGAGAGAGAGAGAGACAATGGAGAAGAGGGTAGGAGAGAGAAGACAATTTATAAAATAAGTTGCTAAACTTGTTAAATCGAAAGCGGTCGCTCTGCGTGAAAATAAAACCATTCGGCCCGGGGATCGATAATTGCCAGCGATATCGTTACTGCTTGATCCGTTCGAAGGGCAATCTCGTAAAAAGAGAAGCGGCGGGAGCTTGTCGAATCGCTAAGCACCGAGATAAGTGTGACGAACTTTACGGACGGATGGTTGTTGGCGAAACTGAGGAAGATACGCGGGTTCCGATCAACCGAGAACAGAAATCGTCCAAGTTCCCCGACAAACAACTTTCCACGTCGTATTCGCGAAATAATACAAGGTATCTACGCCTGTATCCGATCCGAGAAACTTGCCGCAGCGTCGTCGGGCGTCCCGGTGTTCCTCCATCGAACGGAAAGAATCGAAATAAATAGAACCGTATCGATAAACGACAAGCCACTTACTCTTTGCTTAACCCTTGCACCGGACGAAACGAGCGAACTTTTATTGCCAGTATTTGTCAGCAATAGCAAGTCGACGGTCGTATCGCTGCGATGCATCATGAAAGCTATTCTCTACCGATAACTTCGAGTTTCCTATCGTTTCCTCTTTCGCGTCATCGTCCTCGCGGCAGTACTTTTCTTTTTTTAATTTTCTTCCCTGCACATCCACCAGTTTCCTTTTAATAAATTTCCAAAAAACGACCTATGCACGCCGAACTATCAAACGATATTTTAACAATATTTTCGGCGACTGCGCCTCGGAACGTGCCGAGCGGAATCCACCGAAATCCGAGTAATTCTACGGTGGAACGGGAGAACGCAATCGTCGCGGAACTCCAGAGCAAACGAACTTTCCGCGGGCGATAACGTATCCAAACACGGCACAATCTTTTTCGCGTAATATCTAAACTGGAAGCCCTTGGCTGTCGTATCCCCTTCCCGTCGTTCGCATCCGTGGTGAAAAGTTGAGCTCGAAACCGACGGGAAACCCGAAGCTAAAAGCTCCGGTGCTTTCCAGCTCGCCTGGAAAATGTTTCATAGCTCACCGAGGGGCTTTCAGCGTGGAAACTTTCGACTCGTATAGAGTTACTCGTGTGGCAGGAAAATCTGTCCCTTCCCTGTGTTTCTCCCTTTTCGAGCCGGCGCGCGTGTCTGACGTGTCGGCCTCGCGAGCTTTTAACTATCGACGAACGAGGAGAGCGCGGCATCTCGGGAAGAGAGGGTGTTTCCTTTCTTTCCTTCGGGGCTCTTAAAGATCTCTTCTTCCTTTTTTCGGGCTCGATCTCGTCGCGTTGCTTCCGTGCAATATTTCGATCGCTCCTCGATTCCGTGGCATCGCTCACGGATCAGCGAAATGGTCGAAAAATGTGCATCCCGCTCGTTCAGGGAATTTTTGAAAGTTTAACGCCGAACAAGCTTCGACAGCGACACACGCTGTGACGAGGAAAAACTTTCGACCACCGCGCGCCGAAATGTACTGCCACTTTTCAATATTTCGAGGTGCGCTAAAGGTCCCTCTATGATTTGCATTCTGACCGATTGTTTTAAATTTTAGGTTTAATTCCTATAGTTAGACCTCCTATAGACCTCCACGGCCTCGATTGGACCGGATAATTGACGTGACTTTTGCAGAAATACTTCAGAACAGTGGTACACGCGTTCTTCCAGATAGGAGCATGATGGATAGGTCGGGTTTCGAGAAAGAATGGAACAGCGCGTACACACGGTAACCGAAAGATTTTCAGGAGGTCTGAGAGGGAGCCCGGCGCCAGGACAGATTCCCAGAGTCTCTCTCGGTTCGCGAAACTTCATTTCCCGGCGTTGCTCGTTTTTCGATCCTGTTCCGTTCCCCAGGCCAGCGTTATTTCTGCGGCCGCGGGAGATCAAACCGGCGTGCTTTTCCACCCTGGTTTTTCCCAGTGCCGGCGGATAGTCGCCGGAATACAAATGAATCATGGTCCCGGGACCGGGCTCGCCGATGCGCACGTATGTACACGACGGGTACCGCGCGACATCGCGTTTGCCGCACACGATCATAATCCGACGATATCGCGATCGCTGTCCCCGGAGTGCAACGGGAACAGAGAAAGCGGCCAAAATCTTGCGCGCGCCCGGCAAAATCCATGAAACGCTGGTTTCATGGCAAACGGCAAAGAGCACCGGCAAAAAAGTTCACGCGCCAGAGCCCGGAGCCGTAACAACAACGGATAGCAACGGATATAGGACGAGCTTCGGCGGAACTTTCAAATTGCCACGCGTTACCGTTGCACCTGCCTTTTCCTTCTGCGTTCACTCGGCGTTCCACCGACGCCGGCGTTGTTCTCCTTTTTATTAAAACGTTCGACGCCGAAACAAAGCCGGAACATCCTCGGCGAGCGTTACGCTGACTTTTTGATGAGACTCTGACCGATTGCCGTGGCCCTCGAGTCGACTCGTCGACTAATAATTTACAGGTTGTTAATAATTCCCAGCTCGCTATACCGTTTGTTCTTCCGCTTCGGTATTTTACCGGCTTCGCTTTTTTTCACTAGGTTCTTATCAATTCTGCAGCCTTCGGACGAACAGGCACATCTTGACTTACGATACGACTTGTCTTCCGGGCGGCTACATCGCACGCTGTTCATATTTGATTTACTATTCCTTTACGGAGAAAAGGTTCCTGGACGGCAGCACTGTCGAGAAATAAAAATGGCTTGTAATATCGTGAAAACCAGAGTTTGTGCTATGCCGATGGAACGAATGAATTCATTTAAAAATTGCCTGTAAAGACATTTTTATCGCTTCAGTGGCCACTGGAAACGATGGATCGTAAATGTCGTACAACGATGTACGCGGTACCGTGAATCGGTGAAGTAGCAAACGTTTCATATCGAGAGAAGTTAAACGTTTCGCAATTGACGGGACAGGAAAGAGGTTAAATGAATTTGCCCGCTTAATATTATTTGAAAGCCCGTAACAATAGTCGCGGCAGAAGCTATTCCGAACCATTCGTTCAACAAACGTTTCATTCGGCGCTGCAATTTTTCAACGCGACACGGTATATGTATATATATATTTTTTTTTGTGCGTCGGTGTGTGTGTTCAGGGACACGCGCCTACCTTGTTTAACGTTCGAACGGCGGCACGGTGCCCGAACAACGAATCACGAGTATTATACGTGCTAAACGGATGTGGCGCGTTACGTGAAATACTGCGTGAAAAAAGAAAAAGATATACGACGAGAAGGAGGAGGAAGCGGTGCTCGATTGTTCCGCCATTATATACCGTAAAGCGTACTCACCGGCGACAGCCGATGTTCCAACAGCAGGATGCGCGTTTTTCAAGCAAGCACAAAGCACTAATTAATCGGAGCGCCCTGCTAATCGATAGACGGAAACTTGGTCGGAGCAAGGCGACTCGTACCCACTGCGAACCGTAAACACGCGAACTTAGCAATATTGCGCACGCCGAATGTATTAACATTCATTAGTTTCGCGAGGCAGCAACCCGCCCCGGGGTCGCGAGTGTAAATTAATTATCACTTGCCGCGAACGTCTAAGGGCGGAACGTTGCCATGTTCCAACCAATGCAACGCGCACTTATCAACATCGCGGTTTAAAACATTTTCAAAATGGAAAATTTCTGAATTTCAAAGTTGTATTTCATTAATTACAACTTACTAAAATGAAGGAATAAAAAATCCATAGCAATGACCGATGCTCCTTGAATTCCCGCAGGCACAGTCGGGTGCCGGGTATCTTTCATTGTGTTTTAATTGAGCCCGATTATCGTTCTCGTCCATGCGTATGCAAAACCGGGCGGTGAAATTCCGTGGTATAACGAGGGGTCTCACCGTTATAAATATTCAGCCGCGAGCCGCAAAATCTATCTCCGCGCGGACAGTTCTCCCGTTGGAAACCCGGAAAACGTGCGAGAACGGTCGTGTCACCGGACAAACGATCTCGACCCGATTTTTCCGCGGTTCTTTCCCGTTCGCGCGTCGTTAATGAAACATAACTTTCGCAATGATGTTGGTCGAGCGACGACTCCGTGCTCGGTACACGAAAGTTCCTTCCGTCCGACGAGATACGGGGCCCCCGACTTTATGAAGAAAGTTGCGGGCAATTCGCTCGCGATATTTTCGGCGTAACACCACCGTTCGCCCGGTTATGAAAGTTCCCGGTTTTACGATCGTCTCGACGCGAACGCGTCTATGGGAATCGTCGTAAATGCAAATCAGAAGCGATTCCGTGACACGGTAAGCCCGTTAAGTAGCTCCCCCTGCTCGTATCTGTTCGCCGGCTGCGTCTACCATTATTTCACCATCGATAATGGCCGCCGCCTCTATTTCTCTCGAAACTTGGATTCACTTCGCAAAACAAGTGGTCGATTGAAAGAATCGCTTCTAAAAATTATTGTTCCAATTTTATCCCCGTAAAGGTTGTAGAAGAAAAGTCTTCGGATTAGGCAGATCATGCCTAGGAACTTACGAACACGGAACGAAAAGATTAAAGAACGGGAAAGCTGAACGTTTCCCGCTCGGTGCCCGCGTGCAGTCGCGAATTTGAAACGCCCGACGACTAATTTTTCATACGTCCGGGGAGAGCCAGTCGAAATCCCCGAGACCCCGCCGATAATTATTCACCCTGATTAATCGTGCCGTAATTATGCCGCTCGCTCGCGTTTCGACTTTGCCCGATAAAAGAAACGTTTGTCATTTTCTTACCCGACGCCGTGAAATTAATAGATCCACTTCGTTTCGATCATAATTGTTTCGGTAACGAAGTCACGGTACACTTCGCCGGAAGACCAGGCAACTTCGCATCTGTTCAACAGTTGAACGCGGGAAGATCATCTTCGTTAGGTGGCGTTCAATTGCCAACGAGGGGAACCGCGTACAGTAATTTCATGGCCTGTTCGAAATCTCGTCGGAAGTAATCCCGCGTAAGACGCGTGTTTCCCGCCGTGTTCCGGGATCGTTAAACGTCGAAACGCGACGACAACAACGTCTGGTACAGGTGACGTCACGGTGAAAATGCATTTCCACCGAGACCCGCCGGCGACCCACTTCGCTCCGTTACGTTCGCATAATACGTCGGAATTACCGTCGAGCAATACGATTCCCGAGGCGTCCGTTGCCGACGAGAAAACTCGTCTGTGTCAGCGCTTTAACTTAATTTATTAGTCGCTCGTATAGTACTCCATGCTATTGTTGTTTGCCCGGCGATTCTATA
The DNA here is from genome assembly GCA_913789895.3 of Seladonia tumulorum. Taxonomy (NCBI): domain Eukaryota; kingdom Metazoa; phylum Arthropoda; class Insecta; order Hymenoptera; family Halictidae; genus Seladonia; species Seladonia tumulorum. The sequence goes on from CAJYYF030000081.1 coordinate 18,039, forward strand.
CAGCCCGAAAATTAAGTGAACTTAAATCCGCCACGGGCCATATTCTTTACAAGCGGCACAACTGTACGAACCATAGAGGCAGGCGTGAGCCCGAAACTATCGGGGCGAGCCGGGCTCTCGATTGAAAAATGAAATACGGTGGTTCTCAATGTACAAATGTTTTTAGGCCGCCCCACAATCTTTTCCAGGCTAAATAGATTACAGAATTAATCGCGTGTCTTACGATCTCGTGATCTTCGTGTCGCTTGAGTAATTACGTGCCGCCGGCATTGCACGAGAGATTAACCACTCGCGAAGAGAAACACGAAGTGGCAAAGCGTGTGGTGACCGCTGCCGGACACGTTCTTCGTTGGACGTGTTATCGACGGAGCTTAGCGTGCCAATCTCCCGAGGAATATAATTGGTGGTTTGGACGCTGATCAGGTCGGTGACTCTATCCTATTTTTGTCCTTGTTCTCATCTTTGCTTTTATATCTCTTTCATGTTCTTTTTGTGTGACACGGTTCTGCGTCCAACTTTAAGGATTTTCTCCAGTAGTGTTAACAGGTTTAAAGAACCGTGATCGCAGAATTGGCTAACGTCGTTTCCGACAAATATCAAACAAGGGAGCTTCGTTTAATCGCGATTATTCGGGATCGCATGTCGGAGGTTATCGCGTGCAGCTTAGCACGGACGAGAGCACGGGAATTCCTCTGTCCATACAAGCGTGTGCAACTGGTTGCCAGTAAGGCATCCATGATACGCTTATGCGAATAGATACACGCGATGTTTGTGGCTCAGTCGACGATAAGAAGCTCTCTATCGACGCGATAGCTGGAAGATATAAACCGTGGATTTAACGCTACAATAATTAGCCACACACGATCGAAACAACCATCTCGCGATTTCTCTTACAACCACTGTAAGTATTTTTATACATTCCTGATTGTTCAAAGTAACGATTCAACAATGTTTAATTAATTGTGTTCAATAATTAGACTGTTCAGTTCTCGTACGCTCATTAGTATTTACCAGCAATACTATGAGGAAGTTATGGTCAGACGTATCAGCCAACTCCAACTCGATGTCACGTGTTTCCGACGAATCTCTTTAAACGGATAATTTATCACTTCTGACGCATGGTCGCGTCGTGTCTGGACAAATGGAGCTTCTCCACACGATCCTAACTCAATGTGTCAAGCTGTGTAAAACAAAACAACTCGTTCTATTTTCTAGATGGTACGCTTTTTACCTTGAAACCAGCAGTATTGCCGCGCTGCAGCGGAATCGATTCCACAGCCCGTTATGTTACTTGTCTGACCGTGACCGGGCAATTCTACTTCTTGGAAATACGGTTGCAGGGAAGATTGACGAATCTTTAAATTCGATTTTCTCAGCTTGAAACTCGCAAGTTCAAAACTTGTGGTCCCCCGAGTTAAGGTTTAGCCCTCTCGTCGGTCTTGCGGCGGAATCGATTTTGCAAGCGTCTCCTTTGATTAGATCTGGCCCTCGGCGTTCCTCTGCGTTCCTCTGCGTTTCTCGGCGTGTCGTTCACAGTCACAGGGCTGATCCCAGCTAAGAGTATCCCAGCGTATACAATGCGATGACCGTACGCATCGGTGGCAACGCGGCCGATTGCATTTGCGGTGGGAAGCGAGCCGTATGTAGGCCATGGGACACAGCGAGAGTCCTTGTCCCTCTCTCGGCACGATACTCGCCCCCTTGTGTGTCTCCGAATGTTCCCCTTGTTGCCCGTGCCCCCGGGCGGCACCCTCGACAGAACCCGGGTATATTAGGGTGGTCAAAGTTGGGCTTCGCAGCGGCCAGAGATACGCTCGCTTCTGCGCGCCTCCCATCCGGCCGAATTTACGATTCAACTTCCGCGGTTTCGCGCCATTAAAAGCTGCTTTCACTGACGGAACTCGGGGTGGGAGGAGGGGGGGGGGGGGGATCCCGATGGCCCGGACACGATACCAGCACGATTTATTATACCACACCCCAGCTTTCGTCGCATGCTAACCCTCAAGAATTATGCAATTATCTGCAGCACGATATACCACGCGTATTCAGCATCGTGGTCAAGGAACGCGACTTCCTTCTCCGCGCGTGTACCCTTACATCCGTGCCTGCATATCGTTGCATTTGTTTGCATATAGTTCGCCTGTGTCTGCTCCGAACTGCAATTCACGATGAAGTTTAACTCCCGCTATAGCTGACTCTCCTTTGACGTTAATATTATGTCCTATCTCTATGCTGTTCGTTAAAAGCCAGACAGTATTGTTACGCAAAGGGATAAGACGGTAAAAAATGCGCTATGCAACATTTCATGCAGTCTGTATGCGTATCAGCACCGTTAGACATCGCAATCAAGGTACGCGTTTGTTTGAAACTTTTACCGCAGTTTATTGCGGGATTAAGTACAAATATAAAAATTCATTAATTGGCGGAAAAACGTAGACGTGGCCGAAGAAAAACTCGCAAACGGTTTTGCTGTGTTAAATACTCGCGCCATGCATGGAACCACGCAGGATTAAAAATATTCTTCGACTTCCCTCGTTAATGTGAATCATGGCGCCGCGGCGCCGTGGGATTAATTACGGCGGACTCGGCGGAAATGCCCGAATTCGTTAAAAATTTTTAACTGGAAACAAAAATTCATTTGCTGTGCTCCCCTCGCGGTACTACACAATATCTATCTCTTTCTCTCTTTCTCGCTCTCTCTCTCTCTCTCTCTGCCGGTGCCGCGCTAGTAATATACAGTAATAGGGTCGCAGACTAACGCGCGCCGATGCAATTGCTGTGGCACCCATGACCTGATTCCACAAATTAAGTAGCTTCCGATTATTAAAGCCGACGTTATGACAATTTATCGTGCCGCCGCTATTGGAAACGCATCTGCCGCCGTTCCGATGTATAATTCTGACATCTCGTGGTGTCTAAAAATTAAATATTTTCCCATATACACTAGCTTTGTAGTAGTAAGCTTACATAAAAAATTGTAACGTCAAACTGGTGTTAATTCGATGCACCGGTGTATAATATTATAGCGAATAAAACGACCTGAAACGTGGAAAATTGGCGCGGAAAAGCCGTGTTAAAATTCCGCATTCGGAGGATCGAAGAATCCGGCAGTTCGGCGTATAATATTATCATCTTTGTTCGGAAGTTTTCTTCGTTTTGCGACTAAACGGGCGCAGGCTGCGGATTACGGACTCGTACGATATTCATGAGGGTAGCTGGTGTATCGGTCCGTCGACGTATCGAGTTATTCATGAAATATAAATTCTATTAAGCTGCGGCGGCGGCGGGAATTCCGCTCGGCGAAAGAGGTAAGATGAATTTCCTCTGTGCGGCGATTTCAAAGGGTTTCCCGAGGCGGCGCGGTGCGGTGTGTTCGTCGGACGATCCACAAAGGATCTTAGCGTATCGCTGACACCCGAATAGCGCGGCAGCGGGAAACGCGACCGAAACCGGCGCCGCGGTCGACGCTCCTTTAATTTATAATTTTAATAAACGCCCGCCCGCGCCCAGACAAACCAGACGCGTTTGTTTCGAGCGCGAAGTCCTCTCGGGCCGCTCGCGAGCCTCCTCGACACCGCCATTCTTCCGACGAGACCATTGTTCGCGGGTACACGCGAGTCTCCAGCCATTTTTATACGGTCTTTCCGCGGAAAGAAACTTGGAAGATCTCTGCGCGCGACACCGCGCCGCGACATACCGCCTCGCGAATG
>CAJYYF030000082.1:0-18465 GCA_913789895.3 Seladonia tumulorum
TGAAGACGTATGAATAATTGGGCACAGTGACCTCCATGTAATCCACTTTGTTCATCTTGGATTATGTTTCCCCAGCACTTTTCCCAGCAAATGTTACTAAACAAGCTTGCTTTGCGGCTCACTTTCCAACTGCAATCAGGAAACGAAATACAGTTAAACTAACGATATTATTTATTTTCGTTTTTGCTTCGCGCAACACATTCCTTGGCGACCACAAAGCCAGGGAGCAAAATTTGCTTTTCAAAATAGTTGCGTTCATGAACTGCTTATATGTAGGACGCTGAACTATTAGCATTTATAATCTATAGATTATCACCGTTTACAACGGGAGTACATAGACATATCGTAGAGATAAATATTTCTACGTTCTTCGCGTGCAATATATATTTTCAAGGTGGAAAAAGGCACAATCAACATAAAACATTGTGATACGGCTCTGATAAAATAATTTTGGGATAATGTTGCGAACGTCATTCTAACGCTGTTTTACATTTTCTTACATAATACTGGGAAATATAATACAATACGAATAATTCCATGTTTTTTCTTTTTGTTTCTTGTTTTGTCGTCAATGTGTATTACTTGAAGGTTACAGTACCAGACTAGTTTAATGAGTTTAAACTAACAAGTTATTTAAAAGAAGAGTTTTTAAATGTTAATATTCTTTAAATATTCTTTATATTATATTTTCTTTGCAATGTGAGTGGGTTTGGGTCATTAGGGATTAAAGATCCCTACCATTCTCCAGAAAGGAGCAGTGTGAACAGAACGATAGTGAAATCTTTATATACATGAAACATTGTGTTTTGTAATTATAATGTTCAATTACCTATATCAAATTGACCATGTTTGTTTTGAACAATACCATGATCATATTTTGCTCAGTAGAATTATTTTTAGATTATCAGTATAAAAAAGAACTGCCAGGTACAAAATCTGTACATATTAACTATATTTTTGGTTAACTACATTTCTTCTCATGATTTTAACTATTAACTGAAAACGTTAGTTACATTGAATTATGGTTATAACTTATAACGCGACGCCTTATTCTGTATTTTTGTACATAGGATGTTTGTATTATTATTAGCTAAATAGTATTTTCCTATATATAATAAATGTGTGAAAAAAAGTAGAAGAAAAAATACGACAATATGACCATTTTGATCATTTTAATTCTTTTTTTCTGACAATTTATACAGTAAAAAATTATATCTGATATAAAATGAGTATTATATAAAATGGTTTTTATATCATTGTTACGTCCCGCGGTTGGTTACGCGTCGATAACGAGGATTTGCGATTGAGAAGCCAGAAGACCACTACTAATCCAATTACAAAACTTCTTTATTTTTCATTATTTTTTTATGGGACTTTTACCAATATATTCGTGGCATTTTTCTGATTAAAATGATACCAAATATGATATAATTCCGATGATATTTACTTGTGTAACGAGCGATAAAAGTTTTGAACGCAGAGAAGAACAGCGTGTGGGAAAGAAAGAGCCACAGAGAGTCGCGGCCGCCGGCAGAGATCAAAGTTTGCGTGAGCGCAGGCCTTTAAATGAAAAATTTAACTTCTTTATTATTAACTATTTTTTTATGATACTTTCACCAATATATTTGTGGCATTATTCTGATTAAAATGAAACTCAAACGCGATATAATTCGGATCACATTTACACTAATTTTCCGTTAATGTAATTGTTATGGGAAGCAACTTTCATCGATCATTACACAGGTAAATATTATCGGAATTATATCATATTTGGTATCATTTTAATCAGAAAAATTCCAGGAATATGTTGGTAAAAGTTTTATAAAAAATAATGAAAAATAAAGAAGTTTTGTAATTTGATAGGTAGTAGTTTCACACCGATATACCTGTTCTCGCCTCGGATCGCGCGGCTGCCGTTTATTGCATCGCCGGGCGACCGAGGTGGCACGAGATTCTGGGCCTGGGTCGACGGGGCTCGCGCGCGCAAAGCCGCTTATTCGAGCTGACGAAAAATATTCTAAATTTATTCGAAAGAATTAGTCGTAGCCTTCGAATAACAGTGCAGATAAAAAATGAAAATTTAATTTGAAGCAAATATAAAAAAGTATTTTTATTCGTCGGATAAATTCTTACCTAATAAAATTATTTATTTGACACTCGTTCAATAAAGAGGGTTTTTTCGAACCTTTAAATAACAAAAATAAAGATAAAGTATTTTTTATTCGAATTTTTATTTAAATAATTTTTTATCCCAAATAATGCCCAACTCTGCGAGGGTCACTAGTAGTGTGAAAAATATACTTAATATTTTATTCAAAGTGTATCACGAACAAAGACTATGCACTTGGAACTGTTACATAAATATGTAAGATCCCTCTGTTGATGAAGTATCGAATAAGGTTTATAACACGAGCGACTAGAATCCGCTTCTTTTGAAGAGTTTAGTGCACACGGTATTTCTACCCTTCCTTTAATTAGTTTGGAGGCAGGCCTCTGGAAGTTGTGAATGTATTCGCTTGTATGGTTTGGCTTGCGACTCAATAGCAATTGTTAGCATACCATAAAACTCTAGATGTGACACAGAACACAGGTAAAAGACTGAAATGTGGAAACAATGTCGTTTTTTCAATGATAGTTGCAAAAAATTGTTCTTCTTCAAATATGGATGGTACTATGGTATTGAGTTGTAAAAGGGAGTTAAACAGAGCTGCAATACAGTTCATAAAAAATTAGTAGAATGGTGAAATAAAGAGTAAACTAGAATGTTTTCGAGTAAAATTATTTAAAAATAGTTCTAATATGTTTTTAAAGTCATCTAGTAAAAATCCTATGGTGCCGAGGTGGAAAAAAATAATTAATAAATAATACAAAAATTAAAAAATTCATGAAAGAAAAATTTTTTAAATTAATAATAACAGTAGCTAAATATATGAAAAAATTTCAGATAGTGCTAATGAAAATAGGTCATTATTAAATTAATATTCAGTATGGTCGCTTTTTTAAACGTCGACATGAAATTTGTATTTTTTCGAATTTTTCTGGGTTTATCATTTTTTACAACTAGAGTATGAAACTACAAAATTGGAAAAAATAAAATACGTATCATTACAATTAATATTATACTTAATTTATATTAATTATAGATTTTGTACACACGATTTACATGTCAGTTACATATTTCATATAAAACAATTAACCTGTACTTTCTAATCCTGGTTAAAAAAATAATGAGCGTTCGGTTTCAAGACCGTCAAGAGACGGCCCTGGTTTCAAAAGACGGCCGGGGTTCTGATCCAGAAAAAGACGGCCCAGGTTCTTTTCCTTGCTAAAAGACGGCCGGGGTTCTGATCCGAAAAAGACGGCCCAGGTTCTGTGCCATGCTAAGGCTGAGCAGATGTCACTACTATAACGGGAACGCCGAAACCCCGGGCGTGAGCACTCTCATATCCTCTCTGGTATTTTTCTGTCTCACGCTCGGGGGGGCTCTAGAGCTGTCTAGAGCTGCACGTAACTGCACGTAATGCACGTAACCCCCTTACCATTTCCGTGTCACATCCTGTATTACCAACTGGAACTAAAATTTGCTGACAGCGTCCTTAGTGGTAGAAATTGAAATTAAAAATAGCTATATATATATAGCTATATATATAGTCACTGCAGTCTCGCGAATACAATAGAATATTGTTTTCTAAAACGCTATTTCAAATACTAATTTCGATTATGATTAGCTAAACTTTATGTTGGGTATAATTTTAAACTGCACGTGCAATAAAGAATATGTTTAACAGCAAAATTCGAAATGTTTTAAACAGCCAATTATTAATATGTACTTTATAAATGTAATGTATAACGCGAATAAATTCATTGTTTAGAACTGTATCGTTATAGTTATACGATGACATAATTTTGTTCCTAATTTTGTTCCTAATTAAATACATTGCTTTGAACAATAAGAAAAGAAATAAACAAGAGTATTGTTATATAAATCATATGTGCATTATATAGCATATGGTTTTTATGAAAATTTTCATGAACATTACAAAACGAATGTTTTAATAACTTACTAAAAACTACTAAGCCAAGCTTTATATTTATATTTGAAATTTGAACAACAATTATTACTATATATGTTAACAATAAATAAAAGATTCGTCTTAGCATCAACTACAACAATATGTAATAAAAAATACTTAGTTCTATATTTACTTAGAAAATTAAGATGACCATAATTTTTTATTAAAACAAAATATTTTGTAATGTTTTTCTATTGGAATTTATAGATGACTGAGTATCGATTAACTGTTGTTGGAAACATTTTCCTACCAGATTATCCGAAACGTTTAAAACATCCCCAGATGCCTTATTTTGGGTCGCTGATGATAGGCCCAACAGAGCTGTGCATTATTTAGATAAAAAATTATTTGCATTGATACGTAATGTTACGATAAAAATTACTATCTTATTGAAGACGGTCCAAACGATGTCGTGTTTGGACTCATTTTCATCCGGATAAGTTCTACAACTTATTCGTATTAATAATATTATTTTGATTAAAAATATAAAAGTTCAAATTGCCAATAATGCTCGATTCTCCATCTGTTTACATTGTAGGCTGTTTGTCAGTCTCTGGGTCTCCAACGTTCGGCACCCAACGGGTGTTGTCGGCCGTGTCGTCGAGCTGACAAAAGTTATCCGAAGATTTACGGTCGCCCCAGACAAGACAGGCAAGATGCCGAAGTTGTTGGGTGCCCAAAATCGTCACCCATAAGGGCTGAGCGTATCCGTTGGTCGCTTGAGAGGTACTCAATGTGCTTGCAACAAAGGCCAAGTGCCGAAAATCGTCTCATTTGCTACCAGAACCCCAGAACCGTCCACTCCCCTCTACACCCCTAAGATGCCAATGCTGGAGCGTGTCAGCCACGGGCAGGCAACAGGCCACAGACAAAAGTTAGAAATCTCTGCCGACACGGACGAAGTCACGGTGCGGAATTTAATGAAAAAATTCAATATTCGTGTATATCACGATATGAAATACATTCCTTTTCCATAGAATGCGTATGAGGATGGAAATTGTTATTAATAATTATATAATAATCATTTCCATGCATAATACAATTTTGCAATAATTATATGTCAATCATTTTTATTTATTCCCAATTTGCTTTTACTATATTTTTTATACCTATTCGAAAAGTAATATGAATGTAAAGATAGATCGAGATTGTTCTTCCAAGAACGTGAATGGGGATCACATTGAAAGCACTGAGAATGTGTCGGATAGCGAATAATAACTGAATGTTATTCGTTCTGAATGTCATAGTTATATATAATAGTTTTTTTTACATAATTGTTAAAAAGTGTTACTTCAATACCTCCCCTTCGAAATTTCGTTTTTTAATTTTGCGGAGCCTAAAAAATTGTGGTCAGGTAAGACCGGCGAAGGATGCGGCGTTCGGCGATTCAGGTAGCTAATTGCAAGTGCACCGACTGATCGACCGCTATTCACCGGCAGGCTTGGAAGAACCAATGTCCTTTGTACTATGGATTGCATTACCTTTACTGTACACTCGGAGTGCACAACACCCTAACAACAGTTTAGGTAAAATATGTAAATGAGATCCCCGATAACTGTTTCAGTCAGAACTGTTATATATGTAACAGTTTGAAACAGCTATTTGTAGAACATTTTCAGTCCCTATCAGAAAAGTATAATTGCGAGGGACAGGTGAGAACGAACAGACCGATGTACACATATAATGTGTATCAATATATCATTTCTTTCCTTGAGACTGTCTCCATTCTGAATCCTACATGTATTACGTATGACTTTTTAATTAATTTATTAAATACATAAAATGGTACCAGATAGCACAGAGACGTCTTAAAGACGTCTTTAAGACGTCTGTCAAAGACGTTCAGACGTCTATTAGACGTCTGAATGTCCTACGAACGGCTTCCGAACGGCTTCTGAACGTCTCTGGAACGTCTTTGTGAAAAAACTGTACGTCTTAAAGACGTCTTTAAGACGTCTCGAACAGACGTATTCAAGACGTCCCTAAACAGACCCCTAGTACCACAAAAATATTAGATAGATATGTTTGTCAAATATTGGAAAAATATTTTTTAAGCCACATTTTTTCTTGTGAGAAAAATATTGAATTTGAATATTGTATACATGTACAAGAAATATAAATTGAATGTTTGATATAACAAAAAAATTAAATAAATAAAAAAAAATAAATTAAAAGAATGTTTTTCAGCATATCCGCGAACATTAACATTTTATGCTTTATTTATTTATTTAATTAATTAATTAATTTATTTATAAATAAAAAAAATAAATTAAAAGAATGTTTTTCAGCATATCCGCGAACATTAATATTTTATGCTTTATTTATTTATTTATTTATTTATTTATCTATTTATTTTGATATATTATTTTGGATTTTGGATTTGTGATATATAATGTATAGTTTTATTATTAAACAATATTTATTGCTAAATTCTATTGCGAATATATATGTAATATATTATAATAGTACTAAATTAACAATTTAGTTATTTAACTTTCCTAAATAAATAAACGTCTATTCGAAGGATGGAAAACTGCGTTATATAGTGTTGCGTGTGTACAGTTTGTAAAGCTTTTCTCTAGCAGTTTAGAATGACTGAAACGTCAAGAAATGAAACGTCTTAAAGACGACTCGTAAAAGACGTCTTAAAGACGTCTGAAATGAGACGTAAAAACGACGTCTTTTACGAGACGTCTTTAAGACGTCTTAAAGACGTCTTTTCAGGACGTAAGACGTTCAGACCAAAAATGGACGTAAAACAGACGTCTTTAAGCCGTCCAGTGCTATCTGGGGTACTATTTATTACATTCTGTGTTTCATATTAGGTACTGATATTTTAATTGCAGACAATTAATAAAAATGTGATTATTAATAATCACTGTATTATTTTGTGGAATTAAATACAATGTATTAAAATTCCTCCGTTTAAATACAATGCTTTCTGTTTCTATAGTCATTTAAATCTGAATAAATGCTTTTTCAATTTATATAAATAAGCTTTTATTTATTGATAGTAAACAAAATATTAGTAATTGTTGTTGGAAATTGAAATACCTATTTAGCGCTATTTTTATCTTTTATTTGATTCATATAAACAGTTCTTGGCTTCTTTGAACCTTTTGCTATCAAATACAATTTTCAAAACAGACGGAAAAATATTCAAAAGATTGTCAACAAAAATTTTAATGACTGTTGTGCGAGGTTCCATATTCGTTACAAGTTGCAGCATGTCTATTATTATCAATATTGTTATTATTGATAAGCAATTGTTTCAAAACTGATAGCAGTAATGGTAAAAGATCAGCTGAATCTGAACTCCTGTATGCTTTTACGATATAACGATAAGTCAAATTAGCAGTAAACAGAATTTTATACAAATTTATTGTTTATAATTAATAAATTCTTGCACAATTTATGAAAATATTTGGAGAAAATAACTAATGATTCAATATGTAATGTCAATATATAATAATAGACACGTCGCAACTTGTAACGAATATGGAATCTCGCATAACAACTGTCATTTAGATTTTTGTTGACAATCTTTTAAATATTTTTATAATTTCGTAGCAGAACGTTCAAAGAAGCCAACAACAGTTTATATGAATCAATTTCAAGGTAAAAATAGCGCTAAATAGGTATTTCAATTTTCAACAACAATTATTATTATGTTTACTATCGATAAATAAAAATTTATTTATGTAAATTGAAAAAGCACTTATTCAGCTTTAAAATGAGTATAGAAACAAAAAGCATTGTATTTAAACAGAGATGAAATATTCAGGTTGAATTAATCATGTAATGGCTCGTTTGGTTTAGTTTTCCAGAATGCGACTGTAACTCGGAAAGTAGCTGAAATACGCGCTGTGCATTACACGTCAGTAACAGTAAATTGGCAACTATGCGACGAATATTCTCCGATGTGATTTGGCAACTACGCCTTCGATGCCTGTAATTCAATATAATTCCTAAACTCACCACTCTAAATCGTAGAGGGCATACCAAAACCTCTGATTTTTTGAAGAGTCGGTATTTCAGAACGTGAGACACGAAGTCCCATAAGATGATAGGTCTATCCTATACCTCGTCGGTGCTCTCATATCCTCTCTGGTAACACTGACTTTATGTATTCAAGAAGTGAGAGATACAAGATTATTTATGATATACGCGACGTTACAAATACTTGAGAACTGGAATTAGAACTAGCGCGAGAATGAGAACGTGAACGTGAACCAACGCTCCAGGAGCTGGACGGGCCTTTTAAGCTCCGAGATCGCGAGGAGGGGAGCGTAATGAAGTTGTGTGTACAATGTATGTGGTGGTTACCTATATATTTTACAGCTTATGACCTAACACGTCGACAGGCGTGACATCTATTTAGAACCTAACGCAACATGTCGACAGGCGCGACATATCTTTATAAACTAATGCAACACGTCGACGGACGTGACATCTAATTATTAACCTAACGCAACACGTCGACAGACGTGATATCATATAAAAAAAATATATAAGGAGTGTGTTTCTTATAAAAACTTGTTCTACATACTGGCTAATTATAATATGAACACACTGTATATATTGTACAGAGTTATCACAGTGGGAGAATCTGTATTTTTGTAGAAATAAATTTGTGAATTCAACGATTGTGTTATTGTACTTGTATAAAATATTGTAAATGTATATACTTCTTATGTGTAATTTGAATATGAAATGAAAGATAGTACTAAAACCTGTTTTAAATGATTTATGTAATTATATAAGTAGCAAGCATGAATTATCATTGTAAAATTATTATTTTTATGTTTATTTAACCAGTTGCGAATTGTTTATTTAACCAGTTACGATAGTTCTTCATTTATCGTGTTATCACTGAAAACAATATCTTGTGACGTTTAAAACATTGGTAGCAGCGATAGATAATGATACATGATGGCATTATGAAAGATATTCAAGGTCAAGGACGGTCATAATTAAACTGCCACATATTGGATTGTAAAATTTGAAAATAATATACTTTGTTACTGGCAATGCTAATCGTTTATAAATAACGATTTAAAAAATCAATCGTAGTATTGAAATTGGTGTCTTCAGAATGCAAAATAGATAAAACTAGCATAATCAGCAGATTTCATTAATAAGAGATTATATACATATATATACATTTCAAAATTGTAATCCCTAATCAATCACGTGATCGTCTTATCAATTTTTCCCCTATCGTATATAGTATATCTACTATATAATAGATTATAGATTATTCTTAACGGACTGAGATACATTACAAATGTTTACCAGAAAGTATGTAATCATACGATGATAGTTCAAGGTAGTTCTTAGAACGAGCACTAACGCAAACATTACACGTATAAATATTATATCAAATTGTAGCAATCAATGAAAGTAGTATATTTAAAATGAAACAGACTGCTCATTGATTAATATAACATTTTTCAATTAATAAGTAACTATAGTAAACGTCTGTTTACCTATCTACAATCGCTAATTACAAATTCCATCGTTAATTGAAAATCATATATATTATAGTTAATTTTTTTAAAAACATTCAAATATGAAGGTTCGTTTAGATTATATTTAAAAAAGTTTCTTGTCGTTCGAATATTTTCTAGGAAGCCTTTGTGCGTTATGTTTTATTAAAATCGCTTCTCTGTTGGCAACGCGACTAGTCTCAGCTGATACATTCTATATAACACATATATGTATGTGGACGGTATAAACCTTCCTTCGAATTAACATGGAAACTGAAATTCCAGCGACGGCTATGTATTAGGTTGTAACATATGAAACGTCCGATTTTTAAGATTAACTTTAAATGAACACAACGGACATTTCATATGATACAACCTAATATAGTTCCCATCGATTTTCTTCATCGACTCCCCTACATTCTTCTTTATAATACAAACCGCAAATACCCCATTCTGCACGTGCACACTCTGAGAATACATAATACGCGGTAACGCGCGGCACAGTAGCAAATATGATAATGATGCGAAAAATTAATAAATGACGTGGGAAGATTATTGTCTAGAATGTCTAAAAAGTACATACAAAGCACCTAAAAACGTCATCCTATTTCCCGTTTGAATATTCATTTATGCATACAGGTATGCCAATTGCCCTACGTCATAATCGGCATAACGGAATTTCACAATTAATATTTATTGATATTTTGCAAGATTCTTTAAAGGTAAAATTTATGTTGTTTAAATGAAACATATATGAAAATGTATAGTAAATTTCAATTTAATTCTTTTTTCAAATTCAGTTACAAAATACATTCAAAATGGATGCGTATTAATACTGTTGAAAAATTATAGAAATGCGAATAATAATTATACGTATAAATAAAATGTATAAAATAAATGTATGCGTAAAGATATTCACGTTCAAGATTTATGAAAATTGTTTTTCTATAATTTGAAAACGTGGTATCTACATTTATTAATATTGTATTGATAAAGATAATTGCAGATATATAACATAATGACATCAAATAAAAAAATATAATTTGACCATATAGTCATAACATCAGATACATAACTCGACAATCAGATTTGATCATTCTTGTAGATCTAGTTCCAGCATTTATCGTTCGTCAACGTAGAGGGCGTAAGAAAACCATTTGTTTACATGTGAGACAAGAAGCCCCATATGGTGATAGGTCTATCCTATATCTCGTCGGTGGTTTTACTCTCAAATGGACACATTACCTATGGTCTCTTTTTTCATTTTCGCTTTATCTCTTACATTGTTCATTTTACCTAAGTCGGTAACTTAACTTTTATCCACAGCCTCCTTCAGCTGCGTTACCTGGCTTACCTATCTATATAGCTGCACGTCGCCGTTTATACCATTTGTTTCTAACCTATTTGGGAATCACATTTCTTTTTTTTTTATTTTCTCACGACTTCTTCCATTCCTAAAAACCCTATTTTCATAGTTTAAACAATTTGTCGATACCCCTACCTCGTTTCCACGTCCTCACCCATCTACTATTCGCCCTATTCCTATTGCACCCTCTCTCAAACGACCTTCACTCATCCACCGCCGCTAGCCAAGTCCACCATAACAATATAAAATCCACAAATTTGAAATGCAAATGGACAATGTAAGAGATAGAAAGGTTTCGAAAAAGAAACATAAATTCCATCACGATAGCTCACGATGGCTAAAATAGAAATTTTATTTTCGGTCAACAAAAAAAGTTTATACAAACGAAACAATTCCAAACAACAGACTGTTACAATAATTAATTAGGGAAGTGTGCTCATCCCGTCTCGTTTTTCAAATTGTATTTTATTAGTCCAAAATTTACACGATTTACGACAATTTTAGTTACAAACTTTCGAACGAAAAAACAATATCCAGTGAAGTGTAATTCCCACAGATCACCAAAGTGCACATTGACCCGGGGATAATTATATAATTAGTAGACTGCGGGGTTGTAAGAGTTCTAACAGTCAAGTCAAATTCTCAACAAGCATATTCAATCCTTTATAAAACAAGAAATTTCACTTGAAATCGTGAAATTACATTTTAAAGTGCCACTACTTGGAACACTATAAAAGCTATAACAAAAAAAAATTATTATTTGAATTTCTCGAACTACGTAAATTTTCTGCAAATCAGGAAACAGAGTTGCAAATTAGCATAAACGACCGCAGTCTAATAATACTCGATCGGAAATACCAAAACTCGGTTTTGGTACTTCTCGAGCCTGGCGAACATGGCGTCCAATAACATTGTAAAGAGCCCCCGAGAAGAAAATGTAAACGAAAATGTTGAAAAAATGGTCTGAAACCGAGAGAATCGGGTAAACCACGTTGAAAATTAAACAATTTAGGGGAGCCCGGAGCTGGAAACCATGTGTTGATATCTTTTCGAATCATTCTACTGTTTGAAATTATGCCCATTTTGCCATGAATGCATCAAATCCGCTGTCCAACTGTAATTTCTAATCACAGAAAGATATAATTTTTAACCATTTCTGCACGATAATGATCCAAAACAAAATATAATTAGTTCTCTCTCCAGTCTCCCAAAATTAATTACAAAAACGTTTCCCCGTAGCCTCGGTTTATAAATTATTATTACGCACTATCAACATACAATATTCGTGTGTAGCAAAGAAACTGTGACAACGTTGCAGGTAAACAACACACGGGAAAATCATGCTAACAAATCATACAATTGTTCTCTCGTCCATATCAACATTCCTCTCACATGCACACGAAAAAATCTATACATACACAGCATCAGAGTGTTATCATTTTCCTGGTCTCGCTTTGGTTACGTTCACCCGTGTCTAAACGCGTAATTCATATAGTAATTCACGATCACATAATCACCGTAAAAAGATTCGCAATACCTACTAAAAAAAAAAAAAGAAGTGAATCGAACCTTATCCCCCGTTTTATTTATTTGTTGCTTTTTTTTTATTTAAATCTGCGCGGGTCTCATGCACCTCTAAACTCGCGAACGATAAGTTTTTTTTTCTCTTGCTAGAATTTAGGCAGTTCGGTCTCTGCGTCGTTATTTCGTTGTGTTGCTCGGAGTTTCTCCGCTATTTTATTACAACTGAATCGTTAAATTCCATATTTTCATTAATTTTTTCCTATTTTTTTTTTTTTTTTTTTTTTTTTTTAATCAACTAAATCACCGTGTCGGAACAATGGCGGTCTAGAGAACTAGTCGTGTCCGTCCAAAAAAGAATTTTATAATCTTGAACTGTTCGCATAACTGTTCTCCGTTCTCGGGAATGCATACGATTCGCAGAATCGAATTTTCATCGATTTCATTCAGAGAAGCATCAATCGAAAAATGAATTTCTCGTTTCTCAATGGCTCCGTTATGGCAATTAGCGGTTTATCGGCATAGAAGGCAGTTGATCGACCGATCCACAGATCGGCGGAGACTTAGGAAAATCGTCACGAGATCTATAATAACAAATAAAGTATTTGCAATAGTTCCAGGGCGCTCGTAATTCGTCGTACAGCCCTGCGTCATAAAATTCATAATTCCCGCGAGGGTAAAAAACTAGTTTGCCAAGTCCATCGAGTAATAAATTTTTTCAAGTCAATTCAAAGCAATGTATTGAGTGTTATGTCTTTTTTGTGCCGTGGAACATTACATTCCGCGAAACAATTAAATCAATGACGTTCGATGTACAGTATGTATAGTTGGGAGTTTTATGCACTCGAAATGAAATTGAAATTTCAATAGAACTTTGTTCATTTTGTTAATTTTAATTTATTGATACAGTTCAGATCACGCATGATTTTTGCATGATTTCTTCTTCAGAAAATGTTTTGATTAATTTAGTATTCATTAGCGCATGTTTTTCAATAGCTAGTAAAAAAGTAAGAATGTCCCATCGCGGAAATTACAAAAGAGACCATCGTTATTCATTGCAAATACTACATTACTTTTATTTATCCCGTATCATTTTTGTTTACCGTCGACCCCTCGTCGTACAACAAATTCACAACGATAATTCGAAATTGACCGGCCTAAAGGGTTCCCTATAGAAAGTCCTAATTCCCCCATAATTATTCGAACGTTCTTCTCTTCCGTGGATAATAATAAAAAATCGCGCGTGTTTCGCCGATCGACGAACGCGCATCTTAATTCACCGAACGAAACATGCGCGCCCGGCTGCGCACAGTCATCGGCAATTATTGTTATATAATTATAAATAAATAGACAAGTTTGACTATTAGTTACAGGGTTGAACGTGTCAGGGAACAAAGAACGCTCCCCGATCAATTTCATTCGTCGTTCGTTGGACTGACTCTGTCCGCCTCGGTATAGTCACCGAAGGTCTCGCATAAGTATAAACAAAAGAGCACACGATATCCGGTTGAAAAGACTCCCGTGAGAATCGATTTGACAGTGTTTTCCTCGTAGCGCCGCCCCTTTTACCCCCTCCAGCTTGCGACGCGGCCAATTGAGAACCTTCGTCGCGTCGCTAGCCGATCGGAGCAGCGGGATAAGCCCCGCCTAGTCTCAAGGTCGCGCGATGCTACGGAGATAACGCTGTACTTGCTTGCAAATACAGCTAGTAATTAACTGGGGCAGGGGGCCTTCATGCGAGATAAAATTTCTTTGGCGTAAAAATGATTGATCTTATTCCCTTCGTAAATTATTTCAACATGCTCAAGGAAATATTTAACACTTTCTCTACCGGTATATTCTATACGAAATTCTTAGCGACTGTATCAAAAAAGAGCTTAGAAGTATTGTGAATGTTGGTACTGGAAGTGGCTTCTTGCGAGAAATCGTTAGTATTGACAGATTTATTGACACTGTACCTACCAGCTGTTTGTTAATGGGATTTTTAGTGTATCAAAAGAGAGCTTAAAATTATTATGATACTGGAAGTGAAGACTGCAATCGTTAAAGCTATTGAAAAATTAGGGCGCCTATCGGAAGCTTATCAATAAGATTTTCAATGACTATATAAAAAAAAGAGTTCAAAAATCTTTTTGTAAGTAGTAGGTCTCAAAAAATTGTTAGATTACATTGTTACGCTATCACTATTGAAAAGTTGATTAAAAAATTCCTATCTGTGAGTCACACATTTGTAAAAACTGTCCGATAAATTCCAGTAGGTAGTGTGTTAAGAAATCCCTAGCTGCGAATCACAGACTTTAATAATCTATTGCATAGTTACTATGATATACAACAATAATCATATACCTATTTAACAAACTATAAACAGTTACATAAAACCTATTAAATAGCCGGTAGCTAATGTGTTAACTGTATAATATAATAATGTCGAAGTGCTACTCATCAAATTGATTCTCAAGTTTCTGTGCTTTACAAACATTTCGAAATGAAATTGTAAATTTTTTAAATTTTCGGCTTTTTTTATGGATGCATGAAGGTCCCCAGTCCGTTAATCGTTTCGGGCTACTCGCAAACCGTCTCTCTAACTTAAATAATCGATAGAACTATGTATAAACAGTGTTTTAAATTATAAATACAAGCACGTGTACAGGCTGGCTTCACGGAACATTTCCATCGTTAAAAGATTTGTGCGAATCAGGAGGCGATCGGCAATTTTCGCGAGAGTAAATGCGTGTCTCTCTCTCTCTCTCTCTCTCTCTCTCTATGTGTGTATGTGTATGTGTGTGTGTGTTTTGTGTTTTTCGAAACACGTTTCAGAGGAAGATAAAATTATTTTCTCCGTTATGGAAGTGCGCGTCGATCAGCGGCGTGGACAAACGTTATTTTTCTTTTTCTTCTCGTCTCGTTACATTTTTTTTCTTTACAATAATCATTACGCTCCTGTTTCAGCTCACAAATGCTCTCTGTGTTGTTCTCTGACCATGCGACTAGAATTATCGGTCAGGTTTATTATTCGTTCCATTTCTATCATTCTCAAAGGGCGACCAGCCCCACAAAGATGTAGACGAATTGAAATTACAAAAAGAAACAGTTGGAAATTGTACGGAAAAAATGGGTTCTCTTATTTCTTTCTTTGTTTTTTTTTTCAATGTTTCTCGTCTTACATCAACAAAAACATCGTCTCATCGCTTTCCTTTTTCTTTTTTTGTTTTTTATTTAAACGACACGTAAAGAAACCTACCCAGTAAGTTTAGCATGTTGTACGCACCTCGACGAGTTAAATAAACGTATAAATAAATAACATAATTTGTACAAAAGAACGACGTTTTTTCCTCGGAACAAATTATGCGATATAAAAAGTTGCAAACAGAATAAACGTGTCCCTGCAAAGCTGGCTGCACCCTGACTGAGCGGGTCAGTGACGAAAAGGTGTCAGTGAGCAGCCCATATTCCTCCTCCTCCTCCTTCTCCTCCTCCTCATCATCATCATCATCATCATCGTCGTGTTTTCTTTGAGTTCGTACTAACGGCACAAAAAATAGTCATGATAGAAAATAGTAAATATAAATAGTTCTTCGCTCAGTTTCGCAATCGTCCCTCCAAAACTCAACAATTCAGGATTATAATTTTATTCTTCGACCTCTCTCTACTCTTCATCTTTACTATTTTCTACGAAGAATATTTCATAGCTCGTTTTTCGGAGGTAGACCCTAATGAAATGTTCAGTGGACATATGGTTCTTTGGAATTGTTTATACCCGGCTAGAACGAGGCATCATCCGGTTAAATCTTGTTACAAAATACTTCTAGTATAAATTTTATACTAGCCCACGCAAGAAGCAATTACAACGAACACTCGAGTCGTTACTGGTCGGCGCTAAACTGTCTCTAGTCTCGATGCTCGACGACGTTGCGTGTCAAACGTATTTTTGAATTGGAAAGAAAATACATTTTCGTTGGTAATCGTGAAATCCACACAACGTCCGAAACAATGCGTCGCTCTAACGAGCAAGTATCATTAGAATTAATAATCAATTCATTTCTGCTCTCTGTCCTCGTTCTACCAACGAAAAGAAACCGCTTACAATTCAACGCTGTTGCCCTGTCTATTGTAAAATAAATTACTCCCCTCCCCCCACCCACACGCAGGGCCAGACACACGTCGTTTCTAAAACGAAAAAATAGTTTCTTCTTCTTCTCTCTGTCCCTTTCTTTCGTCCCCCGAGGAGTGCCTCTAAGAAGCTCGTTACTGGCTCGATAACGCGTTCAACGCTACCATCGTTTAAATTCAGTACTAAATTCAGTGTGCAACATTTAACATTATCATAAAATTCAGTGTGCTATATTTCATCAAGTAACGCATCGTCGTCTCTCCTCCATTGTTTACCTCCACCCACACGCTACTACTGTGTCCACAAGAGCGAGCAGAGAGAGACTTCCTTTTTTTCTTCTCTCTCCCTCGAAACCGAAAAAAGGGGTGAACAAAGGAAAGAACATTTTCGAAAAACATTCCCAAAATATGTCTTTTTTTAAACGAAACATTCTCAGAAAGCGTTCACCGCCGAATCTCCTCCGTAAACCGTTTCTAGAAAATATTTCCAAAAATGTCTCCCTTTTTTACTATTTGCCTGTTGTTTATTCTTCTGATGTGTGTGTGTGTGTGTGTGTGTGTGTGTGTTTTCTGTGTTCAGGGTGTGTGTGTAAAATGTTGATTAGGAGGGTTGCTTAATTAGCCTTGAGCTTCTCGTATTCCGTAGATCCGTTGGCGTAGCCGTCCTTCTTCGCCGCTTTGGCCCTGCGACTGTTGCCGCCTAGGTAGGCTTTGTGGAAGAATTTAGCGAATAGCACGAAGTAGCTGAAGTACATGGCCAGACTGAACTTGACGTTAACTCCGGTGATGCCGCACTCGATCAGTCCACTCTCCAGATACTGGTAAGCCGTGATATTGATCACGCAGCCGATTATCATTTGTGCTAATTGCAGCGTGGTGATCAACATTGCGATCCCCTTAGGCGGTCTGTACCGCATCGCTTTCAGCGCGTAGTACGAGTACATTATTGAGTGGACGAAGTAATTCATCACGACGAACCACCTAGCCGACGCTGTGTACTCCTTATAAGAGAACCAGGAGTATAGTAGCACTGTTATGTGATGATACCAATGCAGGAAGATCAGCGGTTGCTTCCGTAACACTATAAAGATTGTGTCGCCCAGCTCTGGCAGCTTCGACAGCACGAACATCCATGTCCAGAAACCTGACACGCAGTCTTGCTCGATGAAGCTGAAAAATACGAACGTTGTTGTTAAAACAATCTAGTAAAATAGTCAAGGTCAAGGATTTGATGTATATACGGTGATCTAAAAATGTTGTGCTTGAAAGGGGGGATGGATTCCTAAAGTCATTTTAATTAGTTAATTTTATGACGATCATTCATAAACGTAATCGCGAAGGTCACCGGTGACCACCGTGGCATTCAACACGTAATATTAGTATGCTAATATGATTGTATGCAATATTAATACACTCGTAATTGAGAGGCACTTCAAAAATTGTAATATTCTTATTTGCTTAATAGAGTTGATGGAATTTTTTGCCACAATCACTATGATCTTGAAATTGAATAACCGATATGAAAAATCTAAAAGTTTAATAAGCGATAAATTTTAACGTTTTATAACGAAAACATAAATAAACTATGCCCATGAAAATGGCTGGTAGATAGTTAAATTATGGGTGTGTTTCAAATAAGTAGATACGTATAGGAATATATAATATTTGAATGTTAATTAGCGTTTTAATGAATGTAAATTCAAGGTGTAGCTACCTAGGTATACAAATACTATGGTAAAACCCATAATTCCTGAGTACATGGATCAATTCTGGTGCTGTTCTAGTAAATCCAATAATGGAGAATGTTGCAAGCAGCGTGTTCCACAGTGAAAGTACGCCTCTTAGATCAAACTTTGGCCTGGTCGACATATAATGCTGTCCACCAAATACTAAAATCATGTAAATG
>CAJYYF030000083.1:0-21785 GCA_913789895.3 Seladonia tumulorum
TTAGCTCGTCTTGATCGAATACATACAGTAAGGAGCGAAACTGAACCAATAACCACAAGTTTTGTATAAATCATTATTTATTACTAGGAATATATCATAGTTAAAAGTGGAATATTATCATAGATAAAAGTAACTTAAGAATTTTTTTGCAATAATTAATGTCTCCTCGTTTAGCAATGGCAACAAAAATGGACTGACTCGGTTTTGCACCATGTCCAATACTTGGCAATATTTAATATATCATTTATTTTCAATATTTCGTCCACAACCCTTGTGCTTGTAAAACTGCACTAATTCGCTTTGGCATACTTTCTATTAATTTTATGCAATAATCCGGAGATATTTGTTCCCACTGTTCTTGAATTCTATCATACAAATCTGTGATTGATGTTGGTTGGGAGTCATATGAATCCCGAAGTCGTCTTCTTAGTAAACCCCATAGATTCTCTATGGGGTTCAGGGCGGGACACTGTGCAGGCCAATTCAGAACAGAAAATTTTTTACACTTTTAGCAGTGTGCTTTAGGGTCCCGGTCATGCATGAAAATTACATTCTTTTCTTCAAAAGGCATATTTTCAACAGCATCTATGAGATAATCTTGTAAAATATTCTTGTACATGTACTGATTTATGATACCATTAATTCGGTGCAGTGATCCAACACCAAATGCTGTTAGGCACCCCCAGAACATTAGGGATCCGCCTCCATGCTTTAACGTTTGTTTAACGTTTGTTTGTTTATATTCGTATCTTCTTTTAATAATTTTGCAGCCATAATGGAACTTGAAGCTTCACGAGATGTGACAAACCGTATAATCCTTCGTTCATCCTGCGATGATAATATTTTTGGTCTTCCACCAACATTTAATAATATACTTTTACAGTACTTTTTTCTTATTCTCTGCACTGTCGATTGACTAACACTGCAGGTTTTCGCCGTCTTACGCGTTGACAAGCCGTCATTCAAAAGAGAAATGACTTTTTTTACACAATTTGGAGCAATTGACTTCATATTTACTCTTACTTCACTTGCGTGCTTTTCCGTTCGACTGATTGCGAAGAACTGAGTGTTAAGACGTAGACGAATAGTTTGTAAACGTACCAAAGTGCTAGATGTAAACATACTACTAAAACATCCCACGTAAACATTTCTTGTAGGGACCGGTGCAAAACCGAGTCAATCTATTTTTGTCGTCATTGCTAATCGAGGAGACATTAATTATTGAAAAAAATTTCTTAAGTTACTTCTAACTATGACAAAAACAATTATAATGTTGATTTTTTGTTATTCTTCTATATTCCTAGAAATAAATAATGATTTATACAAAACTTGTGGTTATTGGTTCAGTTTCGCTCCTTACTGTATCTTCGCGAACACTCGCAGCAATTAAAAGATTAAAAATCTCGAGCGGAGACCGGAGTGTAATAAACTGGACGACTACAAAACGGGCAAGAAATTAGCGCA
Organism: Seladonia tumulorum; assembly: GCA_913789895.3. NCBI lineage: Eukaryota > Metazoa > Arthropoda > Insecta > Hymenoptera > Halictidae > Seladonia > Seladonia tumulorum. The sequence continues at coordinate 1,465 of CAJYYF030000083.1, forward strand.
AAACGAACAATGGCCAATGATGGCTGTCGATCTGACAGCGTGCCGCCACTTTTAATTTATGTAGTCACGGTTAAGAAAAACGTTCGCGTGATATTTTCAATCTGATCGTTGCTCGCATGCCTGCCAACGGCGAACGCGGGCGGCTCGTTAAGAGCAAGCTCGAATGAGCTAGATTTAATTGGTAGGCAAGATAGGCCACAAATTGGCCCGTGAAGTTCTCCGCTAATAGAGACGGGCCGGATAAACGGTGATCATTGTTTTCGATTAACACGTCCGTCGTCGCTGTGGAACCGTGTCGCGCGCGCCGCAGAACGATAAAATAATAACAGACGGACCCGCGTTTTCTATTAAATAACAGGCCGCTGCGCGAAGTGAACGCGCGAGGTTTCGTAAGGAGCTTAATTTCAAGCCCCCGGAAAATCTATAATTCGTCATAAGAGGGATCAGAGGCGGCGATCCATGCGAAAACAGTTCGTGATTGATTAGCTCGCTGATGCCGAAGGGAATTCTGACGACTGTTGAACCGGCGCGTTCCAACGACCGGAATCGTTCGTCGCAACTTCCATCGATGAACGATTCCTCCATCGTCACGGTAACCATCGATCGTTTATGTCACCGGAGAACCAAGTCCCTCGATCCTCCAATACTACCGCGCGAGGTCGATACTCAATCTAGAATCTAGGAAATTCTATTCAATTTCAAGTGAAATTTAAGTGAAATAGATCAGATAGCTCCCTTTTACTATGGAATTTTATTTCAGTCGTTGGAATTTATTAGTTAATAATTTATTTATCGGTGATTTGTTAATTAATTTATTATATTATCGTCTTCATGCAAAATTACCATTTTCCATTATTTCACGAACGTCCAAATGAGACCACAATTTACTTTTCCAACTGGAATCGTTCCTTATTTTAAATTAAAACTGTCATTAACCGAAGATGTCATTAATTGAAGGATGGCGTGACAAAATATTGATACACATTTGATATACATTTCTTCAAAATTCTGAAAAACTGAAAATACTTGTCACATGTCATTAGGCAATTCCTTTCTGTAATACAAATTTTTATATACTGCGAGTGTATTTTGAATTACTTTCTTGATCAGGCTTCGAATGAATGGTAATGTTCATAATAATTTGATCACATACACAACACGTGACGCTGACAGCGAACGTGTTAATGAAGTGAACAATAGAAATTATTGTTCCACTATTGTGTAATTTCATTTTGCACTGTTGAATGCCACCACTATGAAGTTGTTAGAGGCTCCTGATTTCCGTCCATTCTATACGCACATAAATGCAGCAAGTTTGTACAGTGACTATGTATTGACAAACTTATCATGGTTATAGGATTTCGCTTTCACCAGGTCGAGAGTATGGAAAAGTTCGAAAGCTATTTGCCGCGCGTTTTTACAGGTTTAAGTATGCAGATCTCTCTGTTCATGGAGGAGACCCGATACTACGTCCCCGGCCATAAACCAAACAAATATTCTTTTTTCTACATGTTTGCGACGCTCTCAGACGCTATCATCGATTTCCCCGGTAAAACCGAACCCGCCTCAATGCCGTTGTTTACCGGCAAGCTTAAGGTTGAAGGTCAGTTTATTTAAAGAATTACTTGTCCCTTGCAGAGCGTCCTACGACGATCAATTTTAAATCGAATCTATAATGGCTGTCGCGCGGGTCCGCGCGTTCTCGGATCGCTTCGACGTTTCCATTAGATCATTCCAGTTTCTTCTGGTTCGACGAATCGGTGCGATTTCTAGTAGTTTAATCCTTTACACTCGAAGCCATTTTAAAACGAAACATTTCTTCCGACCTACAATATTTCCCTTCTGTATATATTTTTTCATGCTGTACATACGAAAATGGTGCAATTTACTAGTGAAATACCGAAATGTTTAGTAATTTATTAAATACAAAGAAATTGAATAATGTAAAAAATATTTTGAATTATGATACAGCAATTTTTAGTGGCGCCTTACAATCGCCATTCGAGTGCTAAGGGTTAAATTTCGAGTTACCGGAGAGATTCGAGCCCGACGGGAGAGATCTAATTAGACTTGTCTCGAGCGAGCTTCGAATAAGAAGAGGACGCTTTCGTCTTTAAAGTCATGCCACCGTCCAATTCGCTCCTACGCAGTGTCGTCAGATCAAGACTTGTTCCCCCACTCTAATTTCCCTTTCTACCGCGCTATTCACGTGACGTGTTCCGTCTCAGTCGTGCATACTCCGGTACCGGCAGAGAGAGGGCAACTTTTTCCCCTCGATTCGTGCTCCCTCCCCTCATCTGGCAACACTGGGACGGACACGTTGCTTCATTCACAGAAAAATTCGCGGAAACAGCAGAGTTAGGGATCTGCTCTTCTTCTGTTCCGAGAAAGCGACGACAATTAGGTAATATTAGGATGTTGCTTACGAGACGCACGATTTTAGAATGTTGTGAAATGATTTGATCAAGAAATACTATTCGGTTTACTACTATTTTAAGGTGTTTACGAAGCTGACCTTGAGCTCTTTCCCTTCAATTTTTATTTAGATATTCAATTTTACTTTTTAACATTAGGATTGCATTATGCAATTTGCATACCTAGCCCGTCATTTTGACGGATTTTAGATTTTTTCTGTCACAATTCGTGAAGCTATAGAAGTTCTTGGAATTTCCTATTCGTTATAGGAATTCTTTGTTCAAGTGCATGTTGTCATAAAAAATGTATAATCTAATAGTTCTATTATTAGATAAAATTTATTTCTTATTTCGTCCCTTTGTATAAGTAGAACAATAACATGTTAACCATCTTCATTTTGATTGATGCATATTTTCTAAAACGAAACAGAAAATTTAGTGAGATTACGTAAGCTGTGAGATAAAGGCTGGAACATGAAGTATTATTTTAGTGGACTGGACTTTCTCTGAAGCTATGCATAAAAACGTGATTTTGCGTAAACATCCGGAGTCCAGCTATTATTGTTCACGTACGAGACTTTTGCATCATCGCACAGTCAAGTCAGATTTGAATTTATTTTCCTTCTGAATCTTCTAGTGTTAAATTTAATCTGTTGGCCTTCGACAAACGCGAAACTGTAGATACCGTTTCAGTTTACAGGGACACGGTCGCCATGCACCAGTAATTTCATATTTGGTTGCTAGTTAATAAATACGGCACGCAAAGAGCTAAATGCAGCGATAAAAGAAAAACAATCGTTATCGGTTCAAGCAAGAAATGCTGTTTGCACACCAGCAGGAATCCAAATTTCACGAATTTAGCTCATATCTGTCGAACGTGTATCTTTCTTATAAATAGATTGTAGATAAATAATCAATTATACATTGCAAAGTTAGAGCTGTCTGAATCGATTTTGCACGCGCCAATTTATAGCATACCGGCTGCCGAAAAGCTTGTTTTTACATTCAACTTTGTTTTCGTATGTTATGCTCTTCCTTTCTTTGTGCAATTTAGTGCTTGAGAGTACATTTGTTGGCGGTGAAAAAACTATTAAAATTCATACATATACATAAATATGTCTGAAAATAAAAAATCCAAAATCATGAATGTATTCGTTAAAACGAATATAAATGGTTAGTGGTTTCTCGGAATTTTCGAAAATCACAATTCTTTAGGGAATCCCGACACTGTCAAGAATTTCGAAATTTTCGGGTACCCGTCCCGAACCCGAAAAAATTTCTTGTTCCCGATCTGTTTTATAAATAATCTAATGAAATCGATTTCAATAGGAAACCTTTCTTCTGTTATCACAACTTTATTGCATAACTTAGAAACTGAATGGAAAGTCCAAAAATGTTTGTTGTCTCAATCATCAATAATAACACTGGACATTTCCTGGACTCAATATATCTTAGAATTTCCTGTGCGCAATTAGATTCGAAAAAGAATTTCAATATCAATAAAAAAAATGTAATACTCTAATCTTTTTTTAATGTATGTACATATCAGTCTCTGCAGTTCGTAGTTCAAGTATAGGACGTGAAAAGACGCTGTTTGTTTAGGTAATGCGTTCTCATAATCTCGCGACAAGTTAAATATAAATATCAATTTAAATGTCAATATCGTGATTAATAAATACATATGTATGGAAGCGGCGTGTATCATGCAGGACGTGTCGAGCTGAAAATCAACGAGAGACTGTATTTCATCAGCAGGACACATGACCGAAGACGCGTTAATAAACTGCCGCCGCCAGCCGATGCAGCAGTAATACACGGCCTTAATCGGACACGACGGATTTATTGCGACGGTTCCGTTCCGCGGATCCGATCGACGCAGAATCAAACCGGTACAGTGCGGACCTCTAATATTTGGTTAATCGAATCAAACAATAGACTTCAAAGCGCCACAAATGAGTTGTACGCCTCATGCAATATTCATGAACGAAGCAGCAGTTTTGTTTTCTCCTTTTTTTTTGTTTCCGGACACCCGTGCGACGTCGCGTTTCGCACGCTGGAGATGAGGTTCGATTAATTGTTCGCCAGCGACGACAGTAATTAATAATTTTCCAATAGAATTTTATTCTGAACCATGTTTAAACTGGAACTTCCGAATTGTTATTATCAACCGTCGGACAGCGTTACATCTACATAATTGATCATTTTTATGACTGTTCACTGGTTTATTTATAAAATTTTAGAAATATATTTTTTAAGGTATTTTATTGTAGACGCGTCTTCCTTTTGTTTCAATGGAACAGCTGTCCGTTTAATGTAATCACCAGAAACTGAGAAGTCGAATGTCGATTTTGATGTTCAAGGTCAAATAAATCTTATATGAAATCAAACTAATCTTGTGTGAAATACAAATCTTGTGCGAGAGAAACGATGCTGGATAAACGTTCCATTCTTTCTTTCATCATTTCAGTAAGTAACAAATAATGTAATCATATTTTTAAATTGTTTTAATCGTTCTGCAAAACCGAAATTGTCGACATATCTGAATCGCAACAAACTGGAGTGAAATAGAATTTTTATATGTTCGATAGGTTGAAAATAATGTAATAGTATTTATCAGTTCCGTTTTTACTGTTTTATCATTTTACCATTCAATCGGCCGTCTGTGCATGAAATATCAAATGTACGAATATATTGAGACTTTGAATTTTCCCGAATATTTAAGAAAAGAGGGGAACAAGGAAGCCAGCTAATAACACATGCGAGAATGTGGATCGCTGGAAAGATGGACGATGGAAAAAGAACATGTGATCTCTGTCGGGACAGATTTAGAAATTTTCAGCGTTTAGTGAGAGAATGTAGGGAATTAGAAAGAGAGCATAACTGTATTAAAAAAGTGATCAGCGATGAAGTAGGGTAAGAGACCTAATTACTACATTAATTAAACTTATTTTTAAAGCATAATGAATATTAAAAAAGAGATATATAATATAAACTGATTGTAACAAAAAAATGTAATATCTCTTTTTTAATATTCATTATGCCATAAAAATAAGTATAATTATTTTATGCACAGTAATTGTCACCCCCACAGTAATTGGGAAGAATTATATAATTTTGTAAAAACTTCTATCGAATATTGAACAGTTTTAGGGAATTTGGTTATTGTAACAAACTGTATGCAACAGATAATGATAGGACAAAAATTAATAATATTGGAGGCAGCGTTCGGACTTAGGATTACACGTGGACGTATCGATACGGTTTCATTAGATCGCATTGATAGCCAATTGGCGATTAATGTTCGACCAGCGAGGGACTGAGCCACAGGATAAAGAAACATCTGCTCGACGGCTTTTCTATCGTTTTACCTCTGTAAATTTTCCTTTTCTCTACTCAAACTTGCATATTAGAAACGATAAAACACATTACATTTTACTTTAAAAACGAAGCTACAATATTTTACCATTGCATGCTCTACTGAATAAACAGATCATTTGAACTTTACTAAACTTTTTTAAATTGTTACAAATGTCTCGTACAAACGAATCAATTAATTAAAACTGGCCTGCTTTTCTTACCATTCAACAAATTAAATCTAATTTCTCTGCACAAACGCAGCGGAGGAAATTTTCGCTTCTTTCATTTATCTTATTTCGTTTAACGAGCGGCTGCTAATTTTAATTTAGCACTAAACACATTTGAAAGCCTTGATATCCGTCCTTTCGTAGCAACTAAGCCGGCGGCACACGCTTGAAATTAACGGCTGCACAATAATAAAAGGCTATATTCAGTTTCACACCAGGAACCGTGTAATTTTCAGAAATTGCGAAATCGCGACTCATACGAAGCAACTGGGTGTTCTCGTGTTCAACCGGCTGCTCGAGTTACCAGTGTCCTCACGGAGTTTCGTTTTCCCAAGTGTGGGTTTTTTTCTTCAACGACAACATGACCTTTTTGCGTTTATTATGCTAGCAGTCGGCGATCTGCGCAAGTTCAGTCCGAACTGTATCGAATTAATCGAGGCTGGAGAAAACTTGAAATTGTTAGAGACAGCATACTGAAAAGTGAAACATTTTCATGAGCAAATATTATATATTAGTTAATAGATTCCATTAAATAGATACTACTGGAAAATAATAGAATCAACTGCTATTTCAGTCAACGCTTCGATCAAATACAATTTAAAGACGCTCTTTTCTGAAATACTTAAATCAAACACTGCCGTAAAATACTATTTGATCTCATGTTTAATTCTATTTAATACCGTTTCATAACAATTGACGATGCTCAGAACCATTCGCAGATTTATTTATCGATTTTTTTAAGCATGTTTTTCAAGCCATTTTTCGTAGACCAATAATTAATCTTTCCGTTGTTCCTAACATGACTATTCATTTCATTTAATCGCCAGTAATTAAATGACGATTCTGATATCCACGAGAAACGTTTCACCATTTAAACGATTTATTGCGTTCAGGCTAACAGAAAAATTCGATTAACCTTGGTGAAATCTGTTCGTTTTGTACTGTTCTACACATTTGCATATCCCGCACAGCGTACTTAATCTACCGAAGTAATCTACTTATGAATGTACATATATGAATTCCAAGAGAGAAGATGCTTGAAGCCTCTGAGCGTACTTTAAAGGTAGAAAATCGACAGCGCGCTACAACTTTTAGTGTTTTCATTCGCAAAACTGAAATCGATTAAAGATTTGTTTCCTCTACGGTGAATTGTTTATAGAAATTACCTTGAATTCTGAAAAATTTGTTTATTTAAATAAATTTTATATTCTGACAATATGCGACAAATGCACTTCTTATGAATTATGTAGTCATTTACAGTGTCACTGGCAAATATTATACAAGATGTTTCGTAACGTCTAGGAATGGCTAAAACCTACGACTATAAATAGAGAAAACATTAAAAAACGAATCACATTAACACGAACCTCAACTGACCCTGTTTCTTCATTATAGTCATTTCAGTATCGTAACAATATGCAATTTCTTGAGTCAATGCAAGAATAGTAACAGCATGAATTTCAATCGAGGCGATTCAGAACCTTTTTCGATGTCCAAAAAGTTTTTTGGTTTCCCGGTTTTAAGTTTACAAAATAATATTAAACACTTTCGACATTACATTCAGTGCATCTTTAACAAAAAATTCGATATTATTTATATATTATGAAATGTAGGACGAAATAGATAAAAAGAAACATTACAAAGAATCCCAAGATTATTTTAGTACATACAATTGAATGACCTTGCGTCATAAATCATTGAAGCTTATCTCAAAACTCACCGCATATATCACTCACTAGAACGGCAACCGTAGCGTACTGTTTAAAACAATGATAGTAAAATGAAAATTACATTTTCCAACATGAATTTAATTTTTTCTACAATCTGACTATAATTTCAAACTCGATTGTCACACACAAGGTGTTTACAAAACGGAAATTCTGCAATTTAAATTGGTACTCGTCAAATATAGGAAAATGGACTTGACAAATACAAATCAAAGATTTGTTATAAAAGTACATACAGTATACATATAACTTGAAGTAATTTGCAACAAAATTTTAAATAGAAGTTATTATTCGGAGCTTGATGGCGAGAAATATGAAATTCATAAATATTCTGTTGATGTATGATTGTATCTAGTAAAGGAACACCGGAGGATTTGTGAAAAATTGATTTTTTAATACAAAAATACATTTCAACGTTTCAATTTTTCGCGAATTAAAAGTTTTCATTGAACGAAAGAATTCTTCTAACATTTATTATACTAGATAACATCTTGCATTAATATATACTTTTGAATTTTTCATTTCTGATGATCCAACTCCGAGGAATCGTTTTTCTGAAGAGAGAGGCCGTTCTGTTGCATTAAATCCCGCATGAAAATGAAAAAGTATGTAATGACGAATATGATCCTCGGAAGGTACGGACGCCGCCATTGTATTACAGGGTTGTAAAAAAAATTATACTTTTTAGAATACTTTGAACACAGGCTGCTTTACCGGAAACTGTAAAAGAATACGTGAACCAAAGGCAAAACAAATTCTTTGCAAATAATTGATTACTTATTGGTACCCTTAGTAATTGACAAAGCATTCACCGCGTCAACAAAGCCGTCCATTGTGTCTTTGATTCACCCGAGACCCGCAATAAGTTTCGCAGTTTGCATCAAAATGCTGCAATAAATAAAAGCATTGCCTGAGGATGCTTAGAGTAGACATCGGATCGATCAGTGCTCGAGAAGACGTATCGAACTTGATCCGCCATTGACAGGGCACGATAGCAATACGTACATGCTCAGGTTTATCGGTTCGAACTTGACGAAAAGACGGAAGCAATTGAACGTCCGCACGCTGTGTCGTTCACCTCCGGCGAGCGTGTTCGCGCCGACGCAGCTGTCGATTTGTGTAACGCGATGCAATTTGCACACGAAATAAATACCTGCTAGCAACAACCTCGCACACGACAAGGTAACAAGCGAAACCCGCGTTCCGCTTATTTCTCGTAGATCCACCTTCTTAAAACTACCAGCGTAAAACAAAAAGAGCGAAACACCGTGCACACTGCAACGCAAAAGTTCACACTACCTCGATAAACAAGTATTATTTTAACGATGCGACCACTGAGTATGAACAAAATGACTTAATGAAAGCCTTGCCGTACGATCTTTTTTTTACGGATAGAATGATTAGTCGTGTTTATTCTCAATAATTTCGTAAAATAGATAGGGAATTTATATTTATTTATTATTGCTTTAAACCAAGTGGTTTGATCAGCAAGTAAGGGACCGAATTATTGTGGAGGTATTAATTGCCTCTATTAATTATACTTATTTTGAAAGCATAATGAATATTAAAAAGAGATGAATATTAAAAAGAAATATTTAATATCTCTTTTTTAATAGTCATTATCTTTTAAAAACGAGTATAATTAATGTAGGCACGGTAATTGAATCTACCATTAGAACGTGGAAGAATCGATTTCTTTTCGAATGTACAGATTGCGATAACTGACCACACATAGCGATTTCCTATGTGTTCAGATACTTATGGACGATAGTGTAATTGCGTACGACAAACGAGAGGAGTTACACGGGCGCGCGTGTACGCTCCGTGTGATAAGCGTAATGCAAATACCGCGCATGCTGCGCGTAAATTGTTATCATCGTTTTGTGTCAACCGGCTAAGGACGACCCGACAATTACAGCAATACTCGGTCTTACCTTAAAATATACATACGAAGATGTCGCGTGTACCGCTTTCTTTGATGTCTGAAGTTTGAATCGTGCCGCGCGATAACGGAAGTGTTTGCGTAGTTTACAACGCGAAAGGTAGCCGGAGTTAAACGACCTAAATATTTTCGTGCATCGCGGATATTGCACCCTGGCTACTGTATTGTAATGCGCTACAGCATTAAGCAATTTTCCAGTGAAGTACATACACACTGTTAAAAAGATAGCCTTCTCTCTCTCTCTCTCTCTCTCTCTCTCTCTCTCTCTCTCTCTCTCTCTCTCTCACTCTCTCTCTCTCTCTCTCTCTCTCTCTCATTATTGGCACAAATTTGAAAAACCATAATACAGTAAAAACAAACAAATTTGATTGTGACTCAATGTGAGTTAATTGGTGTTGTATCCAACATTTCGAATATTATCATTACGATCGTAGATAAGGTCTTTAGTTGGAGATCTAACCCTTTACGTTAATAATCAAATTTTTTCTACAATATTCAACGATGTTGCATTTCGTAATTTCAACGCATATATTTGTGCAACGAATGCAAATTAATCTGTGATCGCCCACGAACATAAAAATTTACAATAATCTTGCTACTTGTCAACGAAAACATTATATTAGTTGTAAAAAGAAATTGAAAGCAGATATCCCAGTCCTTAACGCAAGGGTTAACAAATTATTGACTATATCAATATGTTATATTATATATTATAACATTTTATATTTATAAAAGAATATAGTTGGTTTATTTTTTTTTATCTCATTTTTTTATTTTTCATATACTCTTTTATTATATATTTTTTTTCATTATACATTTGTTTTGGAATATCTTTGAAAATATTAAATATAAAATGTCGTACAAAAATATTTTTAGTACTTGTTCGGCACCCTATGAATATTCTTTGAGCTTTGAGCTTCATCCGGTGTCTCAAGGCCTCAACTATTTTTTGTCCCGACTTTTTCCGATCCGTGCAATTCCGTAAGTACCAGAATAGGTGGAGAGGTTATGTCTTGAATATTCATAAATACATGTACGCATACGTACTATACGTATAGTGCGCTACAAAGTTGTTGCATTGCGGTGCAATGAGATTGCACCTTCACAACAATAAGTCGTCTTGAAACCGCACAAGATAACGCGACGTTAAAAATAACCGAAACAAACCGAGAGTGTACATTTCGAATTAACGGAAAAACAGTTCGGATTAGCGAATAGACGAAAACGAATGATGTCGCGTGACAACGCCTAGTTCTCACGTAATAATGATAATAATAACATTAATAACAGCGATAGAAAAATTCGAGATCATCGATTAATGGAACCTAAGTCGCAAACAACTGCGCGTGGTAATTTTGGCAAAGGGTTATCGAGCCTGGAAGTTAGTTCGTGGATAAAAATGGCGATATTTCGCATGCATCGGCGCGATATTTATTTAGCGAGCTCTATTTCTATCGGTTCGCCGTTTGTAGAGGCTCTTATGGTAATCAAGGCGAAGTGCGCTGGAGGGAGGATAAATAAAACATACCGATCATTATGGAGCTTAGACCAAGTCCTTTTATGCCGACCCGTCGCGTAGATCTTGGCGATTTCTATTAATCTCTCTCTCTCTCTCTCTCTCTCTCTGTCTCTGTCTCGGAACAATATTGTTTCGTGCTCGCCATTCATATACAAAACGAATTAACTTGGCGAACAACGTCAAGTAAAACCGTTTGCAAGAGTCAGTCAATCGATCAGTCGGTCAGCTGATGATTCTATAATAAATATATATAGGAATATGGGGGTTGGTATTAGGCACAATCTTTTCTTTAATTTTATTTTATGATTTTATGTCGCATCAACTGCTAGGTTATAGATTCGACGAACCATGAGAGAAAAACACGTCTATTGAACTGGTTCGACGAATAACACGAAGCGATCGAGTTTCTACAACACGAGGATCGTTGACCAAATCTAACCTATCGATATATTCCTATTGACGATAGAAAGCGATCGTCAGCGTACGACCGGAATTGAAAAAAGTCCCAAGGAAAACTTAATCAACTTGAGCAGGACGTGGCAGAAGATCGCACGGATGAAACGAGAGGAAACGTACTTTGCACTACCAGCGTTCGTCGGGCGAAAAAACAAAAATAAAAAGGAACGTATTTACTCACTTCCTCGCCGTGTCCGTGCCGATCGAATACTTTCGGTGCACTCCACGGCTCCACGTCGGCGATAGAGACTGTTCCGTCCCGAGGCGGTATCAAGCGCCGGGTCAACACCGCCGAAAAAGTGATTTCGTTATAATATATATGTCGTAGATGATATTTGCCCAACGACGAACGGCACGTTACGCGAAAAGACGGCGGCGAACGTTCGTCGATCGTCTGTCTCGTTGACTCTCCGCGTAAGTACGTGTCACGTTTACCACCACCGATCTTCCCGGGCACAGAGAGAATTTCCTCGTACGTTTTTCGTTCAATCTGGAGAACGGATCGGTTAACAATGCACTGAACGCTGGAATTTTACGCGGTGAACAGTCGCACGGCCTGCCGCAAGTATCACCGATACGCACCGATATCACGATATTTACGTAGACACACGACAGGAACGGCGGAACGACGAACGACGAAGTACGTTCACACCGGTCGGTGGTTCTGCTACGACTGGAGGCACTGGACGACGATTGCGAGACTTGCGAGACCCCACACCGTGCAGCATATGGCTCTGAGCATCATCCGCTGATCAATCGAGTCGCAACCTTTTACCAGAGAGGAAATGAGAGTGCTCTCGCTCGGGATTTTAGTGCTGCCCCCTAGTATAATTTTTAGCCTGGATCAGAACCTACATCATGTTTTTAGCCTGGAACAGAACCTGCATCATTTTTAGCCTGAAACAGAACCTGCATCATCTTTAGCCTGAAACAGAACCTGCATCATCTTTAGCATGAAACAGAACCTGCATCATCTTTAGCACCGATCAGAATCCGTTTAATTTTTGTTTAGCCTGTGGCGTGAATCAGAACTATATTGCAACCAAACCTTTATGCGACATTACCATGCATTAGAAACTGCTTCGTGCGACATTTCCATAAACAAAAATCCGTTGAATTCTATGAAAAATGTGAAACAAGTAGTTTTTATTTTTTGATCTTACCAAAGTAGTATGCATAAAAGAATTATACAAATGATTATGATTACAATGACTTGAAATCCAATATACAGGGTGTTTCATTTATCTCAAAGAATTGAAATATCTCGTGAAAGACCACACCTGTCAAAAAAAGTTTAGAAATAACTTGTTTGATACGAAGGGGGACATAATACGGTGTACGTTATTTTTTTGCAGGGTAGGTTGTGCGAGAAATTTTTAAGTCGATTTTAGTTTTTCAAAAACTACCCTATGTTTTCCTGTATTATGTCGTCATTTATCAAGACAAATCCAATGACCTACACCTACACTTCCTACGACCTGCACGTCCTGACTTTTTCTATTCTTCTCATGCTACTCAATTTAACGTTCGTAATGTACAGAAACCTTGAAAACAAAAGGAGTTTATTCGGCAGATGTTTTGACACCGAAAATGCATTGCACTCAGTGTAGTCAGGTCTAGTCTACGGGCGAGTAAACAACATTGTCGCGGAAGCGTTGTCTAGTCAGAGAGCGACGACACGATAGATGTTCACGAACGATAAGGCTAAAACAGACTCTCTGCTAAAAGTTAGACTAGGGGGCAGCACTATACCGGGACACTAAAATCCCGGGCACTTTCATTTCCTCTCTGTCACAACAAAGCGTCAAACGATTTGAAATTGATCGGACAGGCTACCCTAAACATAAACAACATGGCAGACAAGACGGACGCAATATTATACGTAAAAAACAGAAGCTAATGAATCGATATTTCAACTATGCGCCGTCGCAACATTCTTCTTCATCGCTATTAGGTGTTCAGCCTTCACGATTGTACCGATAAAAATTTCTACCCTTAAAAGTATGTCGACTGAGAAGGTAGGTTATGTGTTATTCAAAGTTTCGCAAGCAACTATTTTTTCATCTTGTTATTTAATTGTTGCGAGTGACACATGAAATTATTATTATTACGAGATCGATCTTTATACCGACATTTTTAAAATCGACAATGAAATGAGGATAAACTTGTTTGATTCAATAGTATATTCAGTTGTCAAATTGTTAAATGCAGGTATTGTACCAACTCTATCAACCTCACGGTTCTGGTACAGTGTTTATCTCTTGGCGACCCGGTAACAGTACTCATTTAGCAACCACTGGCTATGATTCCTCAGTTGCTATTTTCAATAGACAAGGCGACCTACAAGAACGTATTCACATTTCTGGTTTGTGCAATGGATTCGGATGGGACTCTGATGGAGATTTGTTGGCTGTTATATCACAAAATTCTTCTACTATCGTATTATGGGATGCAACGACTGGAAAAAAATCTCAAATAGATGCTGGTGTAAAAGATAACTTGACATGCATAATGTGGGCAAAAAGGACCTGTTTGTTAGCTGTAGGAACGCAAAAAGGAAATTTAGTTCTTTACGATCATATAAATGCCAAGTATGCACTCCTTTCTCACGACTAAGACATTGTTGTACATTTTCCGAGCAATAGACACATTGATTTATTAATTAACAGAAGGACACCAATCCTGGGAAAACATAAAAGACGTATAACATGTGGTGCTTGGTCTTACGAGGGACTTTTGGCACTTGCCAGTGAAGACAAAGTTTTAACTATTAGCACAAGTGATGGAGACACACGTCGTGAAATCCCCCTCCAAGGTGATCCATCTGACATTCAGTTCAATGAAATGAAGATGGATCACAGAATTGGGGGTGAAAATACAGTATGATTCTTTTTCAAATTAGTTTCTAAAATGTAGCTGTGCATATGCAAGATGCTATTAATTTCCTATTGTTCATTAGGTATCTCTTGTTATTAATAAAACCACTTTATTCTTGTACAATATTTTGGATCCAGAGAACCCTATTGAATTAGCTTTTCAAAAACGCTATGGCTCTATTGTTACATACAAATGGTAAGATCGTGCAATATGATATCGAAATAAATGCGACTAGATTTTTTCTTAAAGTCAACTTTTTTAGGTATGGAGACGGTTATATCTTAGTAGGTTTCGAAACTGGGTATTTTACTGCAATTTCGACGCACATAAAGGAAGTAGGACAAGAGCTATTTCAAGTTAAAAACCACAAAGATTCATTGACCGACTTGGCTATAAGTCAAACAATAGGAAAGATTGCGACATGCGGTAGTAATACCATAAAGATACATAGTCTACAGAATCTCGAAGAAACTGAAAAATTAATCACAATCAGTAACGAAACAGGAATCAGCAAGCTAGAATGGTCCATGGATGGATCCATGATTGCGGCTGTAACTTACTCTGGAAATGTGTTAGTCTATCTAATACAGATTCCAAAACTATCCAGCGTTTGTGGAAATAAAATTGCGTTGCTTACTAGTTTAACAGAAGTAGCGGTACACCTTTACACATTGGACAAGGTACAAACACTGTCGTCTGTTAGAAAATGTAGACAATAGATGTGTATATATATTTGGAACTACTCAACAGGAAAAGTCAGAGCCCATAATGATTAATACCATCATAGAACCGTCAGTATTGGCAATAGGCCCGATGCACGTAGCAGTAGGTTTAAATAATAGAGCACTTCTGTGGGACATGTCGGAAAATCCGTACGACACAACGGCGCACTTTGAAAGGGACTACCTAGCAACAATAGACAGCCTACGACTGAATGAGACCTATGTCTCGGTTTTGTTTGATGGGAAATTACAGTTACACTCGGTAACAAGTACATTAAATTCAGCATAGACTTAGTACCATAAATCATTGATAGATCGAGTGCTAACTCGTTGCTGTTACAGATCAAACAAAACCAATCACTAACCAAGGAAGGAAAAGACACGAAAATGTTTCCGGATTTAAATGTCTCGGATTGCAGAATAACGTGCCATGCCCTTAGCACAGACTTCTTAGTCTACGGCAACGATGTGAGTCGCTTAACACTAAAATCCCGGATACCGTCATTTTGATTTGCTTCCGATACCTCATTACGAAATAGTTCATTAACAAACATGACTTGACGAAACAGTGTTCAATAGCATTGTGTGTTAAGGTCATACATAAAATTAAATCGTTTGCAGTCGTCATGCGCGGTTTAAGTAGGATGGATTTCCGGGAATATATAGCGAAAGTACGTACTGACCAAAACGTGTCAGAAACACTAATTTGCATTCATTATATATTTAGATGGGTCACATAATCTACTTTTGCTTAGAACTTTTCAATCAGTGCACAGAGCACACACACAACAACGGTATAAAGGAGATCTATTTAGATGCAAATGGGACACAACTGTGTTTTATAGATAATAAATCGGACGCTTACATGTACAATCCTATGCAAGAGACTGTTCTACAAATTCCTGATTGTCCGGACTATATACAGGGAATAATATGGGATCAAAATATATTGGAACGCAATATATTGGCTGTATACAACAAGAACATTCTGATTACGTACATATTCGTTAAATATTTCATCGAAGGTGAGCTCCTAATTGAAAATCGATTTAATTAAATTGGAATGAATGTTTTAAGAGATGTTAAAACACGTTTCACAAATAGGTACAAAAATCGAGAAGATAAGTACGACAAAGCTGCCATCCGAAATGTTACCATTATTATTGTACTCTGGTGAATTAACGTTAAGTTCGATAAGTAATAAATTAATTCAGATCACGTTATCTTCTCACGAGGATGCAGGAAATACTGTAGAACCGGCGAAACTGAAAGAAGTTTTAGAAAATCAAATTTTATGCAGACGGTAAATATGCCTTTTGGCCATTGATAAATAAAATAAAGTCTATGAACGTAGATCCTATTTTAGATTCGAACAAGCGTGGAACACTTGCGAGAAGATTAATGAAAGAGAATCGTGGCTAAAATTGGGGGAGAGTTCGATTGCAAATTTAAATGTCGATTTTGGTAAATATTCCTACAGTTCGTACGACTCGTAAAAATATTTAGTACTGAACAATTTTTCGAACTGCAGCGATACGCGTTTATCGACACATAGAAGACGCCTCGATGGTGTGGGCGTTACAAAGCATGGAGAATGTAGACGAATTGCCATTGCTATCTGGTCACGCGTGCATCTTACTCGGTAACTATAATCAAGCGGAAAAGTTTTTCCTACAGTCCTCAGAACCGGTGCAAGCATTATATTTAAGAAGAGATTTGATGCAGTGGGAACAAGCATTAAACCTAGCGCAAAAGCTGAAACCCGATGAAATTCCTTATATCGCTAGGGAATACGCGCAACAATTGGAATTCACGTAAGAGCTTCGTATCCAATACGTACGGGTATAACGTAATTCTATTAAAACCGTGATTATTGTAGGGGAAATTATCCTAAAGCATTATCGAACTACGAACGCGGATTGGTGGAAACAAATAATTCATCTATTACGACTGTTTATAATCCACATCATCGCAACTTGTGTCTTGCCGGAATTGCCAGAATGTCTATTCGATGCGGTGATAGTAGAAAGGGTGTTAATATAGCTGTAGACAATGAGAGTTCAAGACAGTTGCGAAAGGAATGCGCGGAAATACTCGAATCAATGAAGGTACATGTGCAAGACAAATATATGCACACAATATGCGTATTGCATATTGCACACGTTTTGCTTGCATCTAAATGTTCCTGCTTTTGTAGCAATTCAACGAAGCTGCACTATTGTATGAGAAAGCCGAGTATTTTGACAAAGCAGCGTCCGCATATATAAAACTAAAGAACTGGCAGAAGGTGGGGCACCTGTTGCCACAGATATCGTCTGCCAAAATTAACGTACAGTATGCTAAAGCGAAGGAAGCCGAGGGCAAATACGAAGAAGCGGCCAGAGCGTACGAAACTGCAAAAGATTTTGAGAATATCATTAGGATTAATCTGGAACATTTGAACAACCCAGGTAATTCGATAATCGATGTGTTCTACACTGATCGTTGTGAGAAATCAATCTTAAAACATTTACAATTTACAGCGCGAAGCGTGGAGGTAGTACAACAAACGAAAAGCGTGGAAGGCGCAAAAATGGTAGCGAAATATTTCCAAAAAATGAACGATTACAATTCGGCGATCAAATTTTTAATTTTATCGAATTGCCACGACGAGGCTTTCCAATTGGCCAATCAACACGGAAAGATGGAATTGTATGGAGAAATTTTGATAAACACAATCGACGATGACAATGCGCGAAAGGAAGATTTCAGGAGTTTAGCCATGCACTTTGAGTCTCAGAAGAATAATCACTTAGCGGGAAAGTATTATTTTCACGCGAAAGAATACCAGAAGGCGTTGCGGCATTTATTGAAAGCTGCTCAATTAATGGCAAACGAAAACGAGGTTCTGTCATTAGCTATTGACACGGTTGCTTCTTCGAAGGATGATAAACTAGCAAATCAAATGATAGATTTCTTATTGGGTGGAGATGGATTGCCAAAGGTAATTGGATAATTTTTAATCTCTCCAATGCAGGAATGTAACAATTGTTAAATATGCTTGTATAATTTGATAGGACCCTAAATATCTGTTCCGATTGTACATGGCCAGAAAACAATACAAGGATGCCGCGAAGACAGCAATTATAATAGCAAACGAAGAACAAATTAATGGTGTGTTTCTAATTTACACATATGTGGTATGCAGTCTAATATGACAAACGTTTTTTAACAGGAAATTACAGGAACGCGCATGATGTACTGTATAGTATGTACCAAGAGTTGAAAAGGAACAAGATTACTATACCGCTAGATATGCAAAATAATTTAAGACTTTTACATTCGTATATCCTGGTCAGACTACACGTAAAGAAAAGCGACCACTTGCGCGGTGCTCGTATGTTGATAAGAGTAGCCAACAACATTTCAAAGTTTCCGTCACGTTAGTAGAAACGTACAAAAAAAAAATGCAACGTAAAAGCTGCTATTAAATAATATAAATCATGATTTTAGATATTGTTCCAATCTTAACGTCTACTGTAATAGAATGTCAAAGAGCAGGACTGAAGAACGCGGCATTCAATTTTGCTGCCATGCTAATGCGTCCCGAGTATAGGAATCAAATTGATGCAAAGTATAGTAAGAAAATTGAAGCAATCGTTAGGAAACCACCGAGATCGAAGGATAACGAGGACGAAGAAGAGCCTCTAACTCCGTGTCCATATTGCAAGAGTAAACTTCCCGAGACTGAAATCACCTGTGATAAATGCAAAAACACGATACCCTTTTGTATAGCTACGGTTAGTTTTTTTTGCCCATTAGCTTATTAAATAAGTTGCACGCATCTGCATTTACTCACGGTATTATTTATAGGGACGACATATCGTTGAACATGACTTCACAACGTGTCCTCAATGTGATTTCCCTGCCATAAAAAGCGAATTTTTAAGGTACATATATTTTTCTTTAAATATACATATATGATTATTGTAAAATCGCCAAATCCATTTATTTTATCGCATTAGAATAATCGAGACCGAAGGAGTATGTCCGATGTGTTCGGAAAAAGTAGACGTGAACATGGTCTCCTCCTCTTTAAACATTCGCCCCTACCTGGATTTTCAAGACGAGAAAGCTCCATTGTAAGCTTTATCGCTTGCATGTCTACTTACAACGGACTCGAAGCAACACTTCTAGTGTAATATCTTGTTTTCTTTTTTATGAGAGTATATCATGCATTTTACATGAACTAGGTAGATGTAACTCAGTACAAGTGTCTACAATCGTAAGTATTGAATTAGCCTTATGAAACGGTGCCGTCCAATATAAGTACAACACAATTAAGTACAAGTAGTCTATTACATATACTCTACACGGAGTTGAGCATTAATTGATTAAAATTTGTAATGCTTACGATTAAAAAGAAATTAATCGTAATTAAATTAGCGATTGAACAACTAATTTAAATCGTGAACCGAATTGATGATTTCACGCCTACTTCGATTGTAATTGTAAATCGTTAATCGTATTAATCGTTGCTCAACTCCAATTTGCAAATTGACTCTGCAGATCATGTACAAGTCAACTAGTGCACGCATATAGCAGTGTAATATGTTGATAGTGTCTTCAATAAACTAGTCTGAAGCAATTATTTATTGACTCAATTCTACCACTGCTACCACATCTAAATTAATCAATTTATTATCGTCGGGTATGTTGTTGGCATAACGTACTTCGTAGAGAGAGAGGGAGTAGGAAGAGAGGGAGAGAAAGAGATCTGTTTCGTAACCTTGATATAATGTTTATACATTTTATAATTAACTTTCTCTCTGTCCGCGCGAGGTGCGTGTAAATATCTAGCTACGATAACTCTTAGATTCTGCGAATCCACAATTTCGTGAACGAAAGCTCAAATCGGGAGCGTTCGCAAAACCGTTATGCGAGATAAAAGCGACATCTACATGACAAACTACAATTGTACTCTATCTACACCTACACTAAACTTATCAAGATTACTGCAGACAAACTTACGCTACATGTATGCAAAGAATGACAGCACGGCATGACTTTGAAAAATTGGAATTAAGTGATGACACGATCG
>CAJYYF030000084.1:0-24187 GCA_913789895.3 Seladonia tumulorum
TGCAGTTGGCGGGATTCGAACTCGGGACTTGCCGTTTACTAGATGATGTGTTTCTGCGATTCTATTGCGAATATATATGCAATATATTCTAATAGTACTAAATTAACAATTTAGTTATTTAACTTTCCTAAATAAATAAACGTCTATTCGAAGGATGGAAAACTGCGTTATATTGCGTTGCGTGTGTACAGTTTGTAAAGCTTTTCTCTAGCAGTTTAGAATGACTGAAACATCAAGAAATGAAACGTCTTAAAGACGACTTAAAGACGTCTTTTTAGGACGTAAGACGTTCAGACCAAAAATGGACGTAAAACAGACGTCTTTAAGACGTCGCGTGCTATCTGGGGAAGGTTCAGAACAGAAAATTACTCTTTGATTATTCTGTACATACTTCGAAATTTATTAACAAATATTAAAAGGATTTTTAAAAAACTAGAAAGTCTAGACTAGAGAACACCAAACTCCAGAAAGCTCTGGGAAAGCTACAAAAATCGCTCTTTTTCCGAGATTGCGCCGATCGTATCGCTTTGTATTGGGTTGGCAAGAAAGTAATTTCGGTTTTCACTAATACCTGGCGTTATGTTTTGTTTGATTGACTTCCGTTAACGATGCGTTCGTTTTCTTTCTGGCGTTTCATAACTGCATCTTTTAGGTTACTTTTGAAGCAAATTACACGTAATTTTGATTAAAATTGTTAGTTCTGTGTCAACTTGAACATGGAGTGCAAAACCGAACATTATAGGCACATATTGCTTTTTTATTTCCTTAGAGGTAAAGAAGCTGCCGAGGCTGACAAAGGTATACAGTGAGTAACGAAAGTATTCGAACGCCCTTTAAATCAGTATAACTTTTTTTTTAAGTGAATCAAACGACCTGACTTTTTTGAGGAGTTAGAAGAATTGGTTTTCCAAATGATGTGTAAAAAAGATTTTGAAAAAATTGCAATTGGTAAGAATTACATGAGAAAATAAAAATGGCACTTTTCACAACTTTTTTATTTGAGCCTGTAGTGAAAATTTAAAATATGCGTTTTGTAGATCTCTGTTAGTTATACACGTACTGAAAATTTCATCGAAATCGGTCAACGTTGCAATAAACTACAAACATTTCAAAATGAGAGTTTAAGGGTGAAAGTCGCAGATTTTTTATCTTGCCAGGGAATTTCGCCCTTATGTAATCATCTTTAAATGTTTGTATCTCATGACAACGTTAACCGATTTCAATGAAATTTTCAGTATGTATATAACTAACATATATCTACAAAACGCATATTTTAAATTTTCACTACAGGTTCAAATAAAAAAGTTGTGAGAAGTGCCATTTTTATTTTCTCATGTAATTCTTACCAATTGCAATTTTTTCAAAATCTTTTTTACACATCATTTGGAAAACCAATTCTTCTAACTCCTCAAAAAAGTCAGGTCGTTTGATTCACTTAAAAAAAAAAGTTATACTGATTTAAAGGGCGTTCGAATACTTTCGTTACTCACTGTATGTGAAGTTTATAGTGTGGATTGCTTAACAGAACGCACGTGCCAGAATTGTTTTCAAAAAATTCCGTTCTGGAAATTTCTCACTTGAAGACGACCAACGTTCTGGTCGACCATCTGAAGCTGTTGATGACCAAATGAAAGCCATTATTGAATCGGATCGTCATATTACTGTCCGAGAGATTGCAGACAGGTTAAACGTCTCGCATACAACTATAGAATATCGTTTAAAAAGTCTCGGAATCGTTAAGAAGCTCGATATTTGGGTTTCACTCGGATTTAAAAAAAAATCGCTTAACGCAACGCATCAACATATGCGATATGCATCTCAAACGAAATGAAATCGACCCTTTTCCGAAGCGAATCATCACTGGTGATGAGAAATGGGTTGTTTACAATAACACAACTCGAAAACGATCATGGTCGAAGCGTGACGAATCAGCCCAAACCACACCGAAAGCTGAATTGCACCAAAAGAAGATCATGTTGTCAATTTGGTGGGATTACAAAGGTATTGTGTGTTCTTAGCTGCTCCTAAGGGACCAGAACATCAATTCAGATGTTTATTGTCGATAAGTAACAAAACTGGACATAGCAATCAAAGAAAAACGGTCAGAATTGGCAAATCGCAAAGGAATGATAACGCTAGGCCACACACATCTTTGGTAACACGTGAAAAGTTATTGGGGCTTGGTTGGGAAGTGATGTCACGTCCACCATATAGCCCTGACATTGCACCATCAGATTATCATTTATTCCGAAGTTTACAAAACTCTTTGAATGGTAAAACGTTCGCTAATGATGATGATCCGAAATCGCACTTGGATCAGTTTTTCACCGAAAAGGATCAGAAGTTTTACGAGCGCGGAATTATGAAGCTACCAGAAAGATGTCGAAAGATCGTAGAACAAAATGGAAAATATTTTATCGGTTAAAGTTCGTTGCTTTGAGAAAAAAATTAGATTCTATTTCACCTACAAATACCGAAATTACTTTCTTGCCAACCTAATGTTTGTAACCGATGATCGCACGACGCAGCCGCGTCGAAGCACCGATAAACAAGATCCGCATCGTTGCAAAACGAAACCGTTTCCGAGACCCGTATCCCTCGCAGCTCGTTTCTGGGTTTGGTCCGGGTGTACGCGCGCTTCTGCCCCTGCTCTTTCATTACCCGGCGTTTTCTTTGCGAGCCGCGCGACAGGTGTTCGCCACGTGCAGCATACGTGATCACCACCCTTTAATAAGATAGTACTTGCACTTTCGAAGTGCGCTCGTTTCGGCCGTGCTCGGCGCGCGCGTACCCGTGCAATTTCGCGAGGGCTCGAGACGCGAGTGTAATTCTTTTGCGAGAGCAGCAGCGTTTCAGCTTTAAGGTCAGTTTTACCGGCGACGTAACGACGTTCGTAATTTAAAGGTATCGTCGCCGTGCACGCTTTTAACGCGGAACAGTCGGGAAACACGTACAGTGAGTAACGAAAGTATTCGAACGCCCTTTAAATCAGTATAACTTTTTTTTTAAGTCAATCAAACGACCTGACTTTTTTGAGGAGTTAGAAGAATTGGTTGTCCAAATGATGTGTAAAAAAGATTTTGAAAAAATTACGATTGGTAAGAATTACATGAGAAAATAAAAATGGCACTTTTCACAACTTTTTTATTTGAGCCTGTAATGAAAATGTAAAATATGCGTTTTGTAGATCTCTGTTAGTTATACACGTACTGAAAATTTCATCGAAATCGGTCAACGTTGCAATAAACTACAAACATTTCAAAATGAGAGTTTAAGGGTGAAAGTCGCAGATTTTTTATCTTGCCAGGGAATTTCGCCCTTATGTAATCATCTTTAAATGTTTGTATCTCATGACAACGTTAACCGATTTCAATGAAATTTTCAGTATGTATATAACTAACATATATCTACAAAACGCATATTTTAAATTTTCACTACAGGTTCAAATAAAAAAGTTGTGAGAAGTGCCATTTTTATTTTCTCATGTAATTCTTACCAATTGCAATTTTTTCAAAATCTTTTTTACACATCATTTGGAAAACCAATTCTTCTAACTCCTCAAAAAAGTCAGGTCGTTTGATCCACTTAAAAAAAAAGTTATACTGATTTAAAGGGCGTTCGAATACTTTCGTTACTCACTGTATGTATCCCCTATGTCGCACACACACGGTGCAGCCTGCACGATGACGTTCACGATCGCATCGCGTGCGACTATACTCGATCCACCGGATCGGTGTGGATAAACAAAACACACCAGTCACTCGCTAACTAACCGAGAAATGTGACTTCAACTCTGTCGCGTTCAACCTGCCACTGTCTTGCGTTCGTTCGGGCACAAAAGTTTGTTACTTTCGTAATAAATTTAATTTTGCTATTTTAGATTCTCGGCTGCCAGGTCTGTGCAGAATATTTTGAGCAAATTATTAAACAATTGTAGAAACTGGTAGCGACCGTATCATTGATCGACGGAACTTTAAATTGTAACCGCTCGTGCAGCCTGCTCGGTGACGTTCACGATCGCATCGCGTGCAACTATACTCGATCCACTGGATCAGTGTAGATAAACAAAACACCAATCGCTCGCTGACTAACCTGAGAAATGTAACAAAAGTTTGTGTCCGAACCTGATCGCAATTTGGCACACGTTTGTAACACGTTACTTTTGCGATAAATTTACCTTGCTGTTTTAGATTCTCATCTGCCAGGTCTCTGCGGAATGTTTTGAGAAAATTATTAAAAAAAAAAGTTCGTTTGGCCGACGTTTGTAACACGTTATTTTTTTTTAGTAAATTTACCTGGCTATTTTAGATTCTCGTCTGCCAGGTCTCTACGGAATAATTTGAGAAAATGATCAAACAGTTGTTGAAACTGGTAGTGACTGTATAATTGATGGAATTTTAAATTGAAATCGCTCGTGTTTAGTCTTGAGCTTTTGCTGGCATCTAATACGCGTGACAACTTGTTCCACCGCGAATAGAACGAGCCCACCCCGTAGGGAGCGATTAGGTAGCGGGGAAATATTGTTGTGCATGATTGTGTTCGTGCCGGCTCGCGCTGTCGATCGTTTATTGAAACAGACGGGATCCGACGTGGTTCTCCGCTGAGCGGCCGGCGCGGCGGTTCCCCTGTATGGACCATAAAATTTAATCGGGTACCGAGACGATAACCGCTGTGAAATCTTGTTAAGCAATCCGAATCACGATAACAATGTCGGCGCGACTATTCGTGAATGAGGGGCTCGCGGACTCCATGCTCGTCGATCAGGCATCTCAGCACGTGCAAGCAGAAATGTGGACGGGAATTAACCGCATCGACAGGTTTATCGATTCCCGTAACCGAAAGGGGGAAACACACGGAAAGCCAACGAATAAATTAACCGTTGCGTCACGTCGGACAGCTCGCCTGAACTATGTTGCTTTGTTGGAAAATCTGTGCCGATGTAGGAATGCGAATCGTGTCCTATTTCGGAGTTCTGCGAAACAGCGTTAATTTCGTTACCGTGCGATACAATTTTCCTGTGCTTGCGTGAAACACGAGACATAGCATAATCAGATTGTAATGTAGCATCCACTTGAATAGCGTGACAAAAATTTGTGGTCATTAAATCATTATCTTTTTGTATCTCCTGAAGTACTATGGCACAGAGTAATCTACGGAACATAATCAGTCTGAATTGTTCTGTTGTTAGCAGGACGATTAAAAATTTTGTTATCTGGTACAACATTGTTCTAAGGCAGCTTCAAGATGTTTGTAAGTCAATGTTAGTATAATATAGTAAAAAGTTTACTACAGTTATGTGAAAGCTTCGTGTTACGTAGTATAATGTCCGTAACATAATCGATTGCGAATTATTAAACCTTCGTACACGCGATGAACGTATAATTTTCCGAAGCAAATGCATTAAAGATTGATCGAACATTGATTAATTCTCATCTATATGAATGAGTTTGTGTTTATACGAGGGATTAATTAGGGTAAGAAGATCAAAGCGTACGATCGTGTTTAGCGAAACGTATGAGTCACTTCTAATCAAGAGGGCCTAATTAATTGAGTTTAAGGGTTTTAAATTCCCTCGATTAAACGCTAATTCTTGTATTTAGTAGAACGCCAACTCCGGATCGGTTGATAGAGTTTGCGTGGGCGTCATTAGAAGCCATACAACGTACACATTTAACTTGTCTTGATCAAATAAAGCTTAATTCTCTCCGTTTGTTAAGCACAAACCCAGATAATTGTAAAGCAATCTTGATTTAGCGTGACGATTCGCGGAATCGTGTGGAAAGTTTCCTCGAAATTTTTAAATATTGAATTTGTCACACTTACGTAAACGTGGTTAACGGTGCCCTTCTGCAAACTTTATTGTTCTTAACGGGAGCTAGATACGAAGTGAAAAATGCAATAGCGTCTAACCACTCGAAGACTGCATTCTAAAAAGACATATATCACAATTCCCTTAAAAAATACATCTTCAAATCGTGTTTGTAAAAATTTACCTAAATTTAACAAGTAACGGGAAACATCCACAAAGAAAATTACAGAACAAAAAATGAAATAATGAAATTGACTTCTTTAGACAGACAGTTTCTGAAAAATTGAAATTCACTTGAAAGAAATAGATGAATTGGCATTTTTCTGCGGCTCTTCGCGCAAACTAACAATAATGCTGTAATAGTCCTAAATTCTTTCCAGTAGATTTTTATTGTTTCATTTAAGTCATAAACGCCTAAAATCCAGAATCTATTTATTACTCAAAATTACAAAATGGTACAGCATAGCTCCATCTACGGTGGAACCGATCTCGCATAAAACGTCAAAAAATAATGCAACGTACCGAGTTTCCAAAATTTTGAAGTGAAACTTTCCTTTGCAGAAATGAGACTCAAAATTCATGTTCCCTAGGGGCTACAAAGTCAGATACAGAACTAAAAGTAAATATCCGCAAGAAATATAAATTTTCTCTTGTTCCTAGGGAACGGTTAAGAACAAAGACTTTCTCGTACACCGTGACCATGAAAAAAGTGATGCAGCTAAAGGTTAACAACCTGTTTGCCTAGAGAACAATGATTCAGAAGCGTCGTTTCGTCGATTCCTTCTTCACCTTCGACGCCCAGACCAGCCGATGCAAAATTTCGTTCCACGGGATCGATCCACGAAACGGTTTCTTTGAATTTCCTCCGTCTCCTTGGCCGTGAGACGCATTCTAACCGGGGACAGACGTCGAATGGGGGGAGAAAGAGAGAGAGAGAGAGAGAGAGAGTCCTGGTCGCAGACTGTTCACGAAATTAACGGAGTTGAAAAATTTCTTTGTCTCCCGCGCAGCAATATCTTCGGTGCTGTTCTCATCCGGGCGTCTCTCGTATATCTGTTTGGCGATCAGGAAGACGGCAGAAGAGGTTTCTTGACCCTTCTGTCGTCGCTCTGCTAGGGATCGAGGCGCGACGGAGGGCGTTTTCCCGCTGCGTGCCGCGTACTCGGGACCGCTCGATGGGATCACCATGGAGACAGACGTCCCCATACCTTTATTCCCCGAGATGTTTCCCCATGAAGCTACACCACTCCTTCATCCATGTCCCGCAAGCCTCATACCCAACTTTCGTTCGTTCCACCTTGATCGAAGGTCGTCGGATTGAGCTAGGTCGCATTCATCCCTAAAGATCCCCCAAAAAGGAAACGCTGATTTCGTCTGTAGCATCGCACGAAACAGGACCGGCTCCTCCGCTCGCTTGCGCCTCGCAAATTCATAGTTCGCTCGACCATGGCGGGAATCGCTGTTTCCTTTTAACAAGGGATGCACGGAACCGGGGACCTCGACCGGGAAACTTTCCCTGACGCCAGACCAGCCGAGGATTTTCGCACAAGTTTTTGGAAGTCCTAGCCAAGCCTAGGGAACTGTTTTTCCTTGTGTTCCATTTTTTTTTTGGTAGAAATTTTTCTAGATCATTCTGAAGTGGGGGAAATTTTCCCCTGCGGGGGCAAGCCGGGGATTTTCGCAAAAATTTTTGGAAATCCTTTCTAGGCAGGTCTAGGGAATTCTTTTCCCCTGGGTTCCATTTTTCTTAACATTTTCTAGATCCTTCTGAACTTGGAAATTTTCCCCGCGGCGAGTGGATCCGGGGATTTTCGCAAACATTTTTTTAATCCTCCTAGGTAGGTCTAGAGAGAATTGTTTTCTTCCGAGTTCCACTTTTAGTAGAATTTTCCAAGTCCTCCTGAACTTGGAAAAAATTTTTTCCGTAGCGAGAGGATCCGGGGATTTTCGCAAAAATGTTTGAAAACCCTTTCTAAGTAGATCTAGCAAAACTATTTTTCACTGTGTTCCATTTTTGGTAGAATTTTCTAGATCCGTCTGAACTTGGGTAAACTTTCGAAATAAAATAAAATAAAATTTTCGAAAATCCTTTCTAGATAGATCTAGCAAAACTGTTTTCGCCTGTGTTTCATGTTTAGTAGAATAAAACTAAAATATCACAGCACTGACTCATTAAAGTCTGAATGATGTTATCGCAGCGTTTTAACTGGAATTTTTATTGTACCATTCATGGTAACCATTCATAAGAATTTCTTTTTGAATCATCGAATGCGAGTTTTGTTTGAAAAATTGATTTGCCACACGCGTTTGATAAAATCCTTGTTCATCTTGATTTCAATATTGAAATAATAAGCTACACCGAGGGAGGAAAAATATACTATTATTTCATTTGGTTATCGAGTCGCGTGTAAGTTGTTTTAAACTTGCATATTTTTGCAAATATTTTAGCAGGATTATCTTCAAGGCATCGTTGGCGGTTGTCAGAAGTTGGCATGCGCGGCAGTTGGCACCCGTGAATGAGACTCCACCCGAATTCTCGGTTTAAAGAACTGGGCAGACTCTGTCGTAGCATGTGTATCCTAATTAATCTGATTTGAAAGTTTAATACCTAATTAACCTGATATTTCCAAAAGAATACACACGGGAGCCTATCAACACCGATTTCGTAAAGGCTTAAATTGATAATATAGAATTAATTTATTATTCCTGGAGGAGTTCGTCGTTTGAAAATTACCTTGGTACAGGATATTTATTACAATATAGTTTTTGTAACTATAATAATTTGATAATAGCTTCAATATCGACTTTTTCCATGGCGTAACACGTTCACATAATTAGCAGAACAAGCTAATTTATCTTGTATTATCTGTGAAGTATATTGATACCATTATCGAGTCTATAAAACTATCTAAAAGCAATAGTCTCTTCAGCCACAGAATTTCAATGCAGCTAACTTGTACAACATACTAGGATACTTAAACGAAACTTGCTGAAATTCAGTTAACATATGGGTCAATAAATATTAATAGAGCCGTCGAATATTTCAGCGAATCATCGCAGAATAAAACGAAGGCTCTATGCCAGAGAATTACACAATGAAACGACCAGAAGATTTCCGACGAAGAAAAATTAGCAATTGTGATTAATTTATTACTGGCATTCGACGAGTAAACTAACTGTACGGTATCGGCATAAATATTAATACGACTGTAGATAACGAATTTCATCGTTTCTAAATGAACATTCCTATCTGGGATTAAAAGGTGTTATAGAATCGTCGTCCTTCTTCTAAATGGCAAGAAACAATCTCGCACGCACTCGATTGTGCAGCTCAATTATCCTATAGTAGTGTCGTAACGACACGACGATGCGGTGCATCTGTCGTTTCCAAGCTTTTATGTTGCTCGGATTCGCGTAATCGAGTAACAGGAAGATCCATTGTTTTCGCTTTTCGCGATCCACCGGACACAATTTGTTATTTATCGCTGGCAGAGCAATTAGAATCTTTCCGGTGATTTTCTCATTCGATGATAACCGCATCGATCGTGACCGAAGGCTTCCCAGTTGAGTCAGGTTGCGGTCACGAGGGTGTTGCAGCACGTTGCGCCACGCTTTGCGCCATGTTGCACCAGTTGCGGAGATTCAAGGGGAAATATCTCTCGGCTCTCTTTGAAATCGTTAACGCGCCCCGCTGTCAAAAGTCCACTGAGCAACACGCGTTTTTAATCATTGCCCCGCTCTTGCCGTCATCGATACGGACGAACGATTTCCAACTTTTAATCACCGGCCGTGGCGCCTTCGAGTGTATCGACCTGAATTTATTCGACGAACAGAGGGCCCCGCCGGGTAAACATTGATAAACATCGGAACGCGTCCAGACTATAAATGCCAAGACACGTGTATGAACGCTGATAAGCGTGATTTGTAAGAGCAATGCTAATCTAATGTTCAAGTGCCTCTGTTCAGAGGAATCTTTGTTATACGACACCTTCCGTGTTCGCTATTACATATTTTTTCCCTGTATTTCGACATTTATCGGCAAACTACATGGCCTAGTGAAATCTTTTACGGGACGAATAACATTAATTTTTAATAGCAATGGAATTAAGTACGAGTGGTTAAATTTAGGTGGGAGAAATGATGGTTGCTCTGTAATACAAATTTTATGAACTGTTTATACGTTATAACGTTCATTCTAGTCGGTAAATTAATTATTAATAAACTAATATTACGTAAAATAATAAAATTCCCTATTTTACCTTTATTCCTTGATTTTAATATTTATTAGAACACTATTCCACGGATAAAAATAGTATGCCTTACGTAAAATAATAAAATTCCCTACTTTAACTTCATTCCCTGCAATTTAATATTTATTGGAACACTATTTAACGGACAAAAGTGTAACCTTTTGTGGAATGAATGATTTCAGTAATTTCATTTAGGTAAGGGAAAAATTGTAATAAAAATTGTGTATACAAATTATGGCGTCCATTTCCTTCCGGAAATAAATTAATAACAAACTAGATTATTTTGTAGGATCTGGAACGAGGGAAACATTAATGTTATCAACATGTGCTTCGCAAAATCTCCATGTACTCGAACGTACAGATAATATATGGGACCTTTCTGGAAATTGTTATTTACATACTAAAATATTAAAAACTACTAAAACTTAAAGACATACATGTATAGTGAACTGTGCTTGATTACTGTAATGTTT
Source organism: Seladonia tumulorum (assembly GCA_913789895.3). Classification (NCBI taxonomy): domain Eukaryota; kingdom Metazoa; phylum Arthropoda; class Insecta; order Hymenoptera; family Halictidae; genus Seladonia; species Seladonia tumulorum. Next base: position 10,533 of record CAJYYF030000084.1, read on the forward strand.
CGATCCCCGAAAATATTCTACTTTGGAACAGTCTGTGCAATAAAAGATGAAATTTGGTGAATCTTGTTTTGTTATTAATTTTCGGTGACGTTTTTTTTGGGGGGGGGGGGATCACATAGAACAATTTTTCTTCACTTTTAACGTATTCGTCTGCATTTATTATTCGTATTCAAACGAAGATGCTTAAAGTATGCATTGAGCACGAGTATGAGAATTGTCGCGAAGAATCGAGAACATCTTAACCTTGGAAATCACGAATTTTAAATACGGTCATTTCTTGGAATCACTCGATCAATGACCTGCCGGCTAGCTATGTATATCCAACGCATGGAACTCCAAACCGGAACTGGTGTCACACAAAAAGTCTGTCGATTTCTAATGCAGTGATATAATAACTTACTGCTTTCTAAATTATTTTTCACGAAACATTTACTATTCGATCACTGTACTTTTCTTTAATGAAAACGAAACTACAATATTTTATTAACTTTATTGTAATACCGTAGATAACTGAAACTATTAATTTAATAAAACCAGTAGGTTATTACTAGACGTCGGATCTTTATGCAAAATTAATATGCAAAATATGCAAAAATATATGCAAAATATATGCAAAGTATATACGAAATATATGCACGGCATATGCAAAAACCTATGCAAAATATATGCAAAATAATGAAACCAATTGTACATTGTATACATATTTTCATTTATTGTTTGTTGTAATTTGTATTACAATATGTAACTATGATTTTTTCCATATTGTCAACGGTAAGTTTATGTCTTTCCTCGCTAAAGATTAATTTGTATGCCGAAAATGTCCTCTTAACATCACAGGACGTAATAGGTGCATATTTGTACTTTTTCCAATATCTTGCATCAATTTCGCCTGGTCCGAGAGTACGATTAAGTTTTAATAAAGGATCAAATCCTGGATTTTTTTTAAGATCTCATTCCATTTATTTTGAACTATTTCTCCACAAGCACCGGATACCCGTTCCAGCTCTCTCTTCAGTAATTTCTGTAATTAATTTTACTGATTCGTGCAATAGGAGTCCTTTTGTTTCTAATTTTTTTATGGTAACTGGCAATCTCCAGAAATTAGTTGCAATATACTTTAAATCATCAAGTAATGTTTCATTTTTCATCACCTCTTGGGCTAATCTAACGCAACTTACATTTCTGTCATCGACTGACTCAATAACCTGGAAATAAATGACAATCTGAATGTCTTATTTTGTTTAATTATTACAAAACAATACTGACTTCTCTTATGCTATGCATAAAGTATTGCCGTTTCTAGCCATGTCCCCCATCTTGTTAGAATAGGTTCCGGTGGCAATGGAACATTTGGTAGCTTTTCTTTATAGTATTCAACTATAAAGAAGCTATTAATTGGTTAACTACTGGAAAGTGCAATCGTATTTCCTCTGCTACCTTGTGCAATCCATGTGCTAAACATGTTACATGTAATTCATATCGCGTAACGGTTCTTTACCATTACATATACACGCACACATATACATATGTAGCATTAAATGCAAAATATGTCAAAAATATGCAATATATGCGAAAAATATGCAATATGCAGAATGTGCAAAATAAAAACTATATTTTTTAAACTCTCTATAAACAACGTAAATTTCTGTCCGGGTCCAATAACTTTACTTACTTTCTATCGAAATATGCATTTGCATAAACATCCGATGTCTAGTTATTAAATATGCAACTGAAGCGTTTCATCAATGCCATGCTATGTTTAATTGAAGAATATTCAACGGTGACGAGATGCAGCCATTGATCGAGTCAGAACTGAATTAATTTATTCATGAAAGGTTCATAATAATATAGTGACAGGTAATGAAGTTTGTCTTGCTCCGGTAGTGATCCTTCGACCGGTCCCTTGTCAGTAGTCTAATTCACTCACTCTGGATGTGCCATGTTTACTATCCTTGTCAAATAATAGACACGTGTCAAGGCTGTGCCAGCAATAAGAAAGGGTCGTTATCCACCTGAGACCAAGGCTCGGGATCCCGAAATTCTCTCATAATACTCTATACTAACAGTAATTCACGTATTTCATGTTCAATTTCATTGAAATTCGATTACAAAAATTCAATTGACAAAGCCTCCGCGTACACCCTTCAAAATGCGATAGCTTTTTTAAAAAGCGGAACGGAAGTTAGAACGATTAGGTCATTTATGAGATGAACAAAAAACTTTTTAGAAAATCGTCACAAACGAAAATTTAAAATGTCTGCTTTGTATAAATATTCGTGATCGAAATCGGGCAATGTTACCACGATTAATAAACGAATAATCAAGATTTACAATTTACTATTAATAAACAGGTAATCAAACGTTTTTTATGCAGTTCTTATTGTTTATAACTAGACTGCGGATTTTATACATTTATAATAAAACTGAATGGGCTGTGATACCGAGCTGCGATATTAAGAGATTTTAGAAACATTGTCCAACGACTCTTGACAGATTAAAATTATTGAAAAAATTTATTGAGAAAATTTTTAATTTTGCATAAAAGATCCGCAGCCTATTTACGACTTGTCAGTGTATTTCGTGACGTGGAGATTTGATGTTTCGATAATTCTCTGCACTGAGGAAGTGTGAAACGTACATTTCATTTAATATTAATAGGCTCGAGGAACGCAAGCAGGTGATTTTGATTATTTTGGAAATAGAACTTAAAGTTTAACTTTGAAAATTAATTGGCACGACGGACGTATGAATTTTCGGCGAAAGGAGTCATTAAAGATGGCGCAGTTCCGCACATTTGTACGGAATGACGGGGGTGTACGCTGCCCTAATAAATTGCGGGTAAATCGCCTTACTGCATTCGTTCATATTTCGTCGCGTATTATGCTGAACGAGTTTACCGAGGGGGACGATGTCCCCGCGGAGTCAAGAATTTCCCGTGACAAATGGAAGAACGCACGCGTTCACCGTTTCCATGGGGTCTAGAAGTAACTTCGCCTCCGCATCTGTTTCTTGGTCACGAAGAACTTTGTCGAACCTTTTTTTTTCTGCCTTCCGCTAATACAAACACCCCTGGACCGCAAGGGAGTTGGGAAAGTTAGGGGGGCGTTTCAGACGTTTTCTGTTAACGATGAACGTCGGCAGTGACTTCGCTCCGTGAAACATTATGGATATTATTACAGGACAAGAACGACCAAGGCGATTACCTTGAAATCCTTTTTGACACAAGCCTACATCAATTTGCACCATAACAGGGTATTCTCGTTTTGAACGTCCAAACAATTAATTTCTCTTTTGCATTTTACTTTAAGTATATATCCGTGAACGCCAGTGTAGAAGGATTTGTTGGAATTCGTAAAATTAATTTAGCTACAGGCGTTCGAAGAATGTAACTCTGTAAAAAAATATAGAGTGTTCCAAAAATGTACTTCCTTGAAAGAAGTTATTCCCGAGGTCATTTGAAGTAACTTTTTCCTTTGCGAAAATCTTCTCCGCGGCTTTGTTAAGGAGTTATTAACGAAAAACACGGACCAATCAGAGTGCGGCTACAGCGGACGGATTCCGGCTCGGCCAATGGCAACGCCACGCTTACAATTAGAGTCCGTCTGCTTTTGCCGCGCTCTGATTGGTCCGTGTTTTTCGTTAATAGAAAAAGTTATTTCAAACAATCTCGCGAATTGCACGGAAGTACAACATTTTTGGGACACCCTGTATATACTTCGTGTAAATTCGATTGTTTTCACTTTAAAAGAGAAATTTATATACTTGAAATACCCATATATATGTGCGAGCAGAATGCTAATACAGAAAGTTTAATACTTCTCCTGAAAAAAATTCCTAAGAATTGTTAAAAAAAAAAAAAATGGCCGTCCAAACCAGAATGCCCCCTTAAGGAATAAAGGTGCGCATTAGAGAAGAAGTCCTCCGGGTTTTTCAGGTGTGGTTTCTCGCTTATGGCTCCCTTTATTGAATTTGGAACAGGCCGAAAGTAATTGTAATGCAAAATGAATTTAAATTAGGACACGTTAATACTTCGAACCGGAATGTCTTCCGTAATTGGGAGCCTTTGTCATGCTAACTCTAAGCCCTTGTCCACTACTTGTTTCTCTTTCCGCTCTAATTTTTTTCGATGTGAAACAAACTACGCGTGGTACGAAATCGACAGCATCTGTACAAATTTTGTATAATCTATTCTACGAGCAAGGAGCGTTTTCTTCTTGTACTGGTTGATGAACGGGAATAGGCGGCGGAGCCCCGACGCTTTTGTCAGACTTCCAGGGAGGAAAAGTGCCTACTGAATAATGCAACACCGCTTCCACGATACAGTGAAAATGGACGACTGGTTTCCCGTTTATCGAATTTTCATTGGCCAACTTCACCGACGTTTACAAATTATGTTTTACATGCCGCAGTGCTTACTGTTTCCTAATACGGCGCTACCGTAGCGTGGCCGCAACACGCGACTGTTTGCATTAATTTTAATATGAACTGGAATTTGAATATGGTTTCTATTGTATCCTAATTATACAATATCTTGTTTGTAGATCGATTTCACGAGAAAGAAAATTTTCTAAGTCGACTGTAAGACACAGACATACTGGGGTCTCTCATGACCCCAACAAAATTTCTGTAACTTTTGCTCCTGTAATTGCAAATTTTTCTTTAACTTCTTTAGATCATTTACTCTTAAATTATTCTTATACTGAAAGGTATCTGAGAAAATTTATACAGAATTTTAGAAAGGCCTTGTTAGTATGATGCTTTGCAATGTGAGTAAATATAGTGTACCACTTAAGGGTTAAATTAAAATGTATTATCTATTTTAATAACTTTAATCAGCCGAAAATGGCGCAATAGTGCTCCTAAGTTCTACAAATGTCTTTGCAGTTCTTTACTTTACCGATTCAGTTTGTCACGAATGCATCAAATCCATAGTTGTTTTATACTAATTATTATAGTATAGTGGAGTTATAATAATTTATCGTCGTACATTTAACTTAATTTTATAATTTAAATGCTTGATTTATACTAAACATTGTCGAGTTAAGAAAATACTTAAAATAGTTGCAATTTTCTTCTGTCTAATGAAACATTTATACAACTTTTAAAAATACAGTAATCATTTGATCATTCAATCGTTCGAATACGTCAATCGCTCGCTGCATCAAGCCTAGCATGACCACGTGAGTTGCAAGTTGCAACGATATATGTGTGCAGTGATTATTTGTACAAGCACACCGTGGGGTGTCAAGGAACTTTTTTCCTTGTAATTCAAACAACCGATAGAGGTGTAGTCGTTCTCGGGAAATACGTCATATGATACACCTTACAATTAGTTTAACACCTTTACTCGCAGTCAGTTCGTTCAATGTTACAAAATTGTTATTAGGCATTATAAATTTTCTAATTATACTAAAACTTTTTCTAAATAAATGCATATTTTAACTCTCGTAAGAAATGTTTAATTTTGTGATGATTGTATAATATAAAAGTGCCTAATATTATTTTATATATTATTTCTATGTAATTATAGACTAATAAACTTCTTATTCAAATGCAGTTTCATGACACGAGTGTTAAAAAGTCAGTCTTGTAAATAATTATTTTGTTTTCGACTATATAAATGCAAACAATTTGGCAACGTTCCCATGTCCTTCCCAAGTTATTTATAATTTTATGCCAACGAAGACACTTCTCACATTTTCAACAACGAGCAATTAATTATGTGATGTAACTGGATTTCTAATAAATTAATATAATACACGACTGATTTCATAATTAATTAATGTACATTTCTGTCGGGAGTGTCCGAAGCATAATTAACAACTAAGGAAAGCATAAATTATCACTTTTTGATATTACCCATTTCCTCAACAAAAAAAAATTCTACATTTAAAGCTACCAAAAAGCAGCTAAAAAATTATTATATAATTTCCCACTTCTCCATCAGGTATGCACTGTATTGAGTTACAAGATGATTTATGTACAAGAAAAATGAAGTATGTCAGATCGTATGACCACATCTTTCAACATTTAGAAATAAAAATTCAAAACTATCGATGTGTACTCGAAAATTGATATTATAAGAGACCAACGGTTTTGCAGAGATTGCATTAAGAGATTAATAAAAATTACTCTGAAAGTAGTAATTATTGTTAGATAAGATTTTTGACACCGGACGGAACTTTTAGATAGACCGGACACATTGAGAAAGTCACAAAAATGCAAAATACCAAAGTCTCGCGGCTTGCAAGACCGCACGTGTTGCAAATTGAAACTAGATAGCGACTATCTAACCAACCCACCGTTATGTTGGGTAGCACAAAACTTTTTTCCTTACAGTCCAAACAAACGATAGGTGGAGGGATCGTCTTTCTGGCGAAACATATGCAATCGCGAACACATGTCGTTCCGCGGAAAAATTTACCGCTCGTCTGGTACGATTGCAAAGTAGCACGATTACAAAGACGTCTCTGTGTGCGTATCAAAAAGCAAAGTTCACTTTACTTATTTCACGTTCGTCGGCAAACTGGACTCGTACGTGTACGTTCGACGAAATAGAAAAATAATAAATAAATTCGATGCTGTTACACAACATAGGTACGGTATGTTGTGGCACTGATTACGCCCATTAAAAGTTTCCGGTATTGGAAAGTTTTTCAAGATTAGTCTGTTTTTTTAGTTCCTCTTATCGTTTGCGATTGTTACGTGTCCGCTTCGCCCCAGATTATTAAGAGATAGCATTTCCTTTTTTTTTTTTGTACCGTGGGAGCCAGAGCAGAAATCTTCTGACATTCACAGATTTCACGGAATGTCACTGTAATTGTCAAATTGAACAGGATTCGTTGGTTTGAACGAATCCTATGCAATTTCATGTTATAGTCTTCATCTCTTCTCATAGACAATTATAATATTAGAAAAAACTAAATTAGAACTCTTTAGATCTCAGGTTAACAGTAGATTTACGGAGCACTAAAAGTGAGTATTTTACATTGCTTTATAAAAATCAGAAGAATGTGTCTATCTAGATTTTTATCAATTTTTAAAATAATACATACCTAAAGAAATAAATTTGTTGAGTAATTATTTTCAACTAAAAATATCCGCCATTTCGACGGGTCCCGTAAACCTGGTGTCAATGATTTCAATTGTATCGGGGGTATCGTTTTTTTAATTGTCACTTTGACATTTAAAAGCCATGAACGGAGCGCTGGAGAGCTAATCGGAAGAGCTCGCTATAGCTAACATTTCCGAGAAGTGCATGATGGTTAACGGAAAGCAGTAGCGCGATTTGAAATTAAATTCCAGTGATCGAACCGTCAATGGATGACGATCGAAGCGGGGGGGGGGGGGGGGTCGAAAGCGACGAGTCCATCGATTATCATGACAGTTTTGTGCCGCTTAGTATTCCGTGCCACGTTTCCGGTGGAAATACGTGTCGGAAATTACATCTTCTGCGTGTTATGTTCTTGTACAAGCCCGTGCTTATACGCGCGGACAATTAGAGAACCAGTCGCGGGAGTGTATCGCGCGTGGAAATTACGGCCAGCAACCGGATTATGCGAATCAGCCACGAAGAAGTCGGCAGAGCGTCTTCGACGATCGAGTGACACGCGTTCAATGAAATTCGGGGCAGCTGGGTCCAGCCGCGGAGACATGTTGTTCGACGAACACTTTCGTTTTCGACGACGTCGCTCTGCCACGGTAAATTATTCCAGCGTGACTCTTCGCATAATTCTTCCTCTTATTTATGACCGTCGAAATTACGGAATTTGTGTGCCGCTACTTTTTGCGTTAGCGGAATATGTAATTTGCAGTGAGATTGACTTCTTTCGAATATTTGCCGATATTCCGGCTTCGGTGAAATAAATATTTATCACTGCCGCATCAACAGGTGTGCGACAATCTTTGTATCGCGTACAGAGAAAATCGATTCTTTTCCAAATCGTGACTTTTCTGTGACAATATCTCTTTTCATATTTTATAAAGGGATACGACAACCGAGTTACTCATTATATAGTCTTCGAGAGGTTTAGAACAACGAATTTCAGGTATAAATATTTATGGAGAAATCATTATCGCTTTACCGAGAGTGAAAATTATTTACCAAACAGGAGTTCCGAGTGCCATATAGAACGGAACAGTAATTACATATGTGTATATTATATAAACATCTTAATACTTTTTTTAACTTAAGAATTGCAATGGATAAAATTTAAATTTATGGTTTTGGCTTTTTTCATATTCCCCTGAAACGGTGTGCCTAATTAATTTGCGCTATTGTACAGAGGATACACGATTCTTCAATCTTAACCCTCGCATCACTGGACTTGCGGTCACTTTATAGTGACTACAGTGAATTCTCGATATATGTCGATAACACGGGTATTGCCAGTGTCATGTATCGTCCAGGAGAGCCTGAGCCGTGTTATGTTTACACTCCTCGGCGTCCGAGGCCTCACGGGTTATACCCCGCGACGTTTATCGTCCAGGCCTTGGCGACATATATCGAGAAATCACTGTATACTATAGTCGCTAGTATGGGTTACGCGAGGCCATGTCAAGGACAGCGATGGTCCGGGTTAAACACCACGATGAGAAACTAGTAATTGTTCGACAACATTCTAAAACGTAACATATTTTTACGACGTGTCTAATTTCTTTTTTAATTTGTTAAAAACCGTATGCTAGGAGACAAACCAGCCTTGTAAAAATGGTATGAACAATGGTCCGTTTAAGTGGCGCCCCAGCGTAACAACTCACTCTGTGGGTGAAAGAAACAATTGCGGGACGCGTCAACAGATAGACGGTGTATCGGTAGCGACGCGACACGCGATTGTTAAACGACATGCGTTTACGCAACAGCCGTACTCACGCAGGCGGTCGCGAATGACACGAACGATGGGATTCGCAGATTGCGAAATAGCGTTTTCCACAAGGGCGCTCCATCTGTGCGTCGCTTTGCGTCCCTCCCATCGTCGTGTCGTTGTAACGGGAGCTTCTTCGGGGTGAGTTCACCTGCCTCCACGAAATGCCCGCCGGTTAATTGCGGATTGCACGAGGTCGTTCTGCGAAGACGGTTGATTTTTGGGTGCGAGAACTGCCTCGCCGATGTTCCTCCTCGCGTGCAGGAAGGAAAGAATCACCTAACCCGGTCATTAGCGGCACGGGCAAACAGCCTCCCTCCGGGTCGCTTCGCAAGATCATTAGGAGGATTTAGCCGCCCGGGAAAAAGAAAGGATTACATTCCAAGGGCGCACAAAGGATTCAATCCGAAACAGACCGGGTCACAATGATGGCTAACGATAGGACAAATTGGAGTTTGGTAGATTTGACACTGTCGAGCCTGGGAAAACGTTCTGCCCCACAATTGGACGGACGTTGCTTCTGCCACGCCATTTTTATGCACACCCGGACTTTATTCTTCCCAGCTCTATTATGTCGGTGCAAAAATAATTGCGGTTTTCGTCGCTTTAGGGCACGGTTCCTCCACTGAATCCGTTTTCTGATCCCTTGCGGTGTCTTGCTTGTTTCGATGCGTTGTTAACAATAAAACTACTCCAAATTTGTTGATTTACGACTCTCGAGATTGTAAAGATACAATTTTTAATTGTAAAGATACAATTTAAATTTGTTTCTTTGTTGTTTTTTTTTCTCTCGTTTTTCGCGAACTAAAGGCACAAGAATTTAAACAATTTTTATAAACTGCTTCGTGTGAAGCATATGATACATATAATGATACTGCCCAACACCAACATTTTGCATTTCGATAACTAATAGACAGCATTGAACACAAAATAGTTTAATTTTAGTTATAGTTTTTCCTCATCACCCTTCTATTCTCAATTTTAATTTTGAAAATTCTATCAAGCTTTAAACGGAACGTTTAGACCCAAATACAATGGTGTGTCCCACGTGTGTGTTTATATAACGTTATAAACTTTCATCACAGTGCCTTTAAGGCACCGATTTCCGCGGACATTTTTCTCTTTACTTTGAAAATTAAGGGCTCCGTGCAAAATCTGATCATGCGAAGGATCAACCTTCTTTCTGTAAAGTGTTAATATTGTAGATCCACGTTTGCTTCCGAGACTATCTTGCCTGGGTCTTCTCTGCCGAGCCAAGAATACCTCGTTTTGTTTGCTAGAGGATACGACGTAGCAAATGATCCCAGTTAAAGTTGAAACTCAAGCAATCTACCCTACATAGGTAAGTATCTACGTTAGTATCCGGTTACTCTCTGTAGGTGTATTTATCTTTTCTCTTCATTTCTGTGATATATCTTATCCTTTCCGAGAAAGCCTTTTCTCTTTATTTTGAACTAAACGTGGAAATATCAAACGCCATACGATCTAAAACAGTAAAACACACAACTTGTATAAGAGGATAAAATAATATTCTCTGATTCTGTATCTCTGGTCTATTAAAATGACAGAGTATTATCATTTCGTATTTGTCTTGCGATGTACTTGAATAAATCTACTACATACTAGCCATCGTTTACATTTCATTCTTTACCAATAATATTTCTCTTCGGTTCCTCGGCTGTATTAAAACAACAGACCACACACATATACATATATTGTTGTTTTGTGTTTACCTGGCAATATTCGAATAAATCCTTGACTACCGACTCGTGTTTACATTTTATTCTTCTTCTCATTTTTGTCCGAGGAACAAGACTCTCGCGGCCGTCTGCCGGGAAACGCTGAAACACTCCGGTTTAATAACAGGGAACCAGCACAAAGTGGCGGCCTGTATTTGTTGTCAAAATTAACGCGGATTCGTTCACCCGACATCTGTCTCTTGCCCGTGGCTTCCACCGTTACTCAGCTGTCCGTAATTGAGGACGAAAAAGAAGGTCTACCGACGATTAACACGGCAAACTTGGAAAGGAAAACATCGCTGGTATATACACTGCTTATATATATATATACATATATACCAAGAATTCGCTCGCATTAAAAGCCCAGACTGTTTAAATGCCCGACATCTCGCGCCGGTTCGAGGCTCATCGATTTAAAGAACGTACCTCGAGCCTCTCCAATGATTCTCAACTCCTGATGTTTCATCAACGTGCACCCCTGTCCAAAGTACTGCAACATAAATACAATCTCAAAAACACAATTCAATCCACGAATAATCCGGACGCTTAGCACGGCGACTACAGTGATTTCTCTATATATGTCGCCGAGGCCTGGGTGATAAACGTCGCGAAGTTATCCCCACCGCGGGGTATACGAGGAAACCTCGGCCTCGCCGTGGAGCGTAAACATAACAGGGCTCTCGCAAGACCCGTGGTGTTGAGATATATCGAGAATTTACTGTATTTCTTAATGAGTAATATTTCTGATACAGATACTTGTCACCAAACGACGTAGAAATATATTCTAATTACTATTTCGTCCGTATGTCCTCCTCTTCTCGAAATGACCTTCCAATAAAAAAGTTGTCTTCAATATCGTTCGCAGCTGTTTCTCTCGTTCTAGACATTTGATTTTAAAAAGAATATACTAGTGACAAAATTAATTCCTGGCTTGGTACCCTCGCGTTACTTCTTCTTCTTCACGTAGCCTAGAATTATTGATGCCATTTTCATATTATTCTTTGATAGTACATAACGCTTTCCAGCTAACTTGTTCTTAACCTCAAAATCGAAGGACACTATATACCTGCGTGCAGCATTGTCCGGCATTGACTGACAGCTTTCCGGTGGTCAGAAAATCCTCGTAATTTCGTAAACGGAAATCGAAAGCGATTCTAAACAAGCTGGAACCAGGAATACGATGTCTCGCGGAGGCCTTCCAGAATGAAAACACAGCAGAATGGGGGCAGCAGGTGTTTCTCGGCAACAAGACGAGCACGAGGCACAGGGAGAGCTAGGTCCAAGCAGAAGGAGCTGCAACACTGGGAGGTGGAGAAAGAAGAAGAAATGCCGTGGAGTCCTCGCGATCTGATCCTGTTTGAAGATAATGACTGCGAGGTAGACGCGTGCCAGCTGGATAATGCTTTCGGGCCTGATTTTTATTCGTCTCTCTCTCCTGGACACGCAATCCGAGGGCAGATGGCTTCGGCCACATTACCTCGCCTCTTAAGGCCGATTCACGTGACCAAAGAAGAAAAAGAAGGTGAACGACACCCCCTACCACCGTGTCGCGTGTGCCTGTGCATTTACGTATCTGCTGCTGCTTTCTGCAACAGCGTTCGACGTTGCTCGGAACATTGTTCGGGACGAACGCATTGTGTCACGTTACCTTGGGGATTTGAAAACACGGTGTCTTTCAGAAATTGTTTCTTCCAAGTAGTTGGACATGGTCTGAATCCTGATTGCGTGGCATTGACACTGTGCGATGTCCGAGACTGGTTCGAAGAATACTTGGTCCTCTATTTTAATTGTCTTCGGCAACGTCTTCTTGTTCTATCCGAGTACCTGACGGGTAAATGAAGAAGTTCGATAAAGTTACCATAATTCACACCTCATTTTATATTGGGAATTCAATGCGTGAAAATGTAAAGTTTCATCATTCTGTTGACAACCGATTTGACATTACTAAGTCGATACGTCAACGTGAATAATATACTTTCGGTATACTTTAATACAGGAAGCTGAAACATCAGCTTCAACAGGATTATATATAGTCGCGTCCTCGGCAGGGGACGTACTTCTACTGTAAACATGTTTACATTTTTATTAATAATGTGTAATATTATTTATACAGTGAATTTTGATTAAGAAAATATATATATTGTGGTAACATAAATTTCATTCGATGATTGAAACTGTTTATATCTAATAAATACATGATTTTACTAAAACTGCTCAACACTGTATCAGCGATAGAATATTTAACAATCGAACAAATATTTACAAATTACATTGTAAAATAAACTTATTGTTTTTGCAATTGAATTGATAAGACAACATTTTAGAGCATTTATTTTGTGACACCTGTTTCAATGATCGTGAAACACGAATTTTTTGTGAAGTTTGTAGTATTAAATAAAAAAAATTGCAGAGTATGCGCGTGAAATACGATACGATTGCCCACCGTGGCTCTTTCGCGAAAAATTACGTGTTTTGTATGGAGTCAATCGATCTTGATTTCCATGCTCAACTTTCAATGGGTTGATGAATTTAAATATGGTTGGTAATCAATTCAGTACCGTCCACAAAGGCAAACGACAATTGTGAAGTCAAGAGGATCGTGTAAATGACGTTTGAAGAACCGCTAACAAGCATATAACGGGAGTATCTTGAGTATAATAACTTGAAATTGCCGTAGCTGTATATATTTTCAAGTTGTAGCATTACGTGAAAAAGAGGATCAATAAAAAGACTGCCAACGCACAAAAATTACTTAGATTTTTGTTAATAAAACCTGTACGACCAGATTTACAACCAGATTGGACAAAATGTTTTAGTGTTAGAACGTCAGATATTTTAATCAATATTAAACTGCAAATATAAACTTAAAAACGTTCAACATACGACGGAAAGTTTAAAAACGTTTTATCTTGAAATATTCCGGAGACAAATTTCGAGCAGACTCATAAATTCTGATTAATTTTTATAACCACCTGCTAAAAATACATGGAATTTTTTAGCAATTCATTTTGACCTTCTGCCACGTTATAGGCGTATTTTATGCATGCTAATG